>SDVV010026183.1:0-12300 GCA_016164225.1 Gammarus roeselii | reverse complement strand
ATATGCAAATATAACCTTCATGCTAAGATGGATGTGGTTTTGTGATTGAACTGAACATGTTACAAATATCCAACATAACAAAACGAGAAAATGAAGTTTCAACGTCAACATTTGCTTAAAATCCTATACATGATCGAAGGCGATGAAAAATAACTAATGATGTTAATGACAATATCGTAAGAGATCAGGAGCGTCACAACATCTCAAAAGTAATATTTGTATACAGTTATTAACACAGTTGTTCCTCGGAAATCATGCATCCAATACTATAGGTTGATGACCAACAAAATGAATTATACGATAAGAGGCTCAACATGCCAAGTCGAATTTACAAAATAATAAATAAGTACGCCTAGTTGACAAAAAAATCGGTTTCTCCTCCATTTATTGTACTTTTTGGTACACTGCATTTTTGATCTCAAATAAATTATGTATCAGGAGTATTTTATTATTTATTTGTTTTGCAAGGTGTTTGAGCTCTTGTGAGGAAAATAAAGAGGCGCACATTCTCTCGTATCCAAATTTTATCGATGCTGATATGAAAAAATTAAGAATACCTGATGCGTTGGTCTCGTAAGAAAATTTGAAGATACTTGTGTGATGTTTTCGTTGTTTTTTCTGGAATCAAGAGTCATAAATTGCGGCAAGCATTTGAAACCCAGCATTTAGTATCGAGGTTCTAGCGCTGCATTTTTTATGTTTCCAATTCTGCCACGGGAGTGGAATCGAATGATTTTAATTATAATCTACAATTACAATCATTCGAACCGAGAACGACATAACCCAAAGTGCAAAACTGACGAATATTCATCGGAGTATTGTCATTTAGAGGACACGAAGGCTCGCTTTATAACACATGCGTCCACAAATCATTTACAATTTTCCTCAGACTTTATGTTCACAGCGTTGACAGATCATGAATAATTTTATAATTATTAATAATGCAAGAAAACACGATCTCCAGTGAGTTCTTTTGTCCGATGGTAACAAAGCAAATGTCAAAGCAAATGTCAGATGCTGGAAATGATTGATATTATTTGGAGTTAAAGAATCAAACAACGCAAAGTGAATACTGCATCGAAGATAAACACATTTATAGTACTTCTACTTCCTCGCCAACCTTTCGACTAAAAGAAGAAATGTTTCAGCCATCAAGTTAGGTAGTCGGAATTAAAATACTCTGATTGACACGATGATAGTTTGGGGAAAATATTTTTACGACGTCCTAATGATTACAACACATATTGATATCTCATTATTTCCCAATATGGTTCTGTTTGTTATCTGACTTGGTACGTCTATATGCAATGAGAAAGCCTCACATAAATACTATTTCGTTCTAGATTACTATTAGATTCCTTACTCACAAAGAGATCAAAATATAGATTACTCTCATATCGAAATAGCCTCCTTTTATTAACGCCTCAGAAATATTAGTTTTCGCTATCTAATGCGAGAAACGCGAAACAAATCATGTGCGAGAACAGTCATTGGACCCATGATCACGAACCATAGGCAGAGCATGGCTCTTTACATGATTTACTTTATTTCTGCAAAGAACTAAAAACCTCTAAATGATCGTATTTCATAGACTATTGTATATTCTATCAATACATCTACAGAAATATAACAAGCCAGGAACAAGGGAGTCAAATATATTATTTTTAAGCTGAAATCACATAAGAACTACTCTAATAAAGGCATCGACACAATTGTTTCAGTATTTAACAGCCCAGAAATTACCCTCATGTTTGCTTTAGTTCAGAGGTATTTGGATTTTGACCAGGCGAAATCCAAACAATACTCCTCACCCTCTCCAATTTCATGGATCCCGAGGCTGCGTTCCTGGTACACGGAGGTCTTCGTTTCCACTATCAAATCGAATCCTTGTAAGGGGGTGAAGGACTCGCTCCTCAATGTACGAATGTAATTACTTGACAGCTGATTGATGGCACGGAGCTTGGTTTAACTGGTTGATGAAAACCCGATTATTTCAATAATATAACATTATGTATTCTAAACTGACAAATATGTAAAAGACATATGCAGTTTACAAGGCATGACCTAAATGTGAAGTTGAGTTGTTACGTAAGACGTTCATACGCATGAAGGTAATATTACGCCATTCATGTTGATATGCTGCGCCATATTCATAATAAATTTTACCGCGGAAATTAGTTAACCAGCTGCATTGCATAAGAAACTCGCGTAGAAAGATAAATTGCGTTTATTTCAATTTATTACATTAAATACGGTAATTTTGAGATACAATAAAAAACGCAGTTAGGTGGTAGGTGCACACATACATGCATTCATGCATACACTGACAACTAATGTCTCGATGCAGGGACACTGGAAGTCACTAATTCCATTAAAAAAATATGACATGCTAGTTTTCCATGAAATGAAGTTGAATTCATGATTATCGTGGGTTTGTTATATTGTATTTATTCAACGAGTCATTCAATTAAAATAATAAACATAAGTTGTATACAAAGAAATAAACACAAATTGAAGGCCAACAAGCGTTAGTGATCTATCCGACAAAATATTGAATGAAATCAAATTCATTGGAGAAAGGGACTATGTGTCATAGTTCCTTTTTCCCGCTTTCGAAAACGCCTGCTAAGATTGATCTGAAGGAGCCTATGTGTAAGTGAGCTCGGTCTGCCTCGCACTGGTCTCCTATTGTCCGCTATTTTACGTACACACAAAATGACACTTACGCAAGCTGCTTCTCGCGAGAAAGGATTTATGTGACATAGTTCCTTTCTCAACTCTGTGAGACTTGAGTTTTTTTTTATTTAACGTTTAACCACTATACCTATGAATATACATGTAACGTGTTTATTAGTATCTGCAGTAGTTACAGTCTAATGCACTGTGAGTCTTTCTATCACCGTCTCTTTCTGCACCATTTTTGATATGTCGGAAGGAACAACTCGCCTTGTGAACGCAGCAACCGACCAATAACTTATTTACAACGGGCTACATAAAATATCAAGGAAAGATCTTGGACGAATCAATTAGAAAACTATGACCATACATCTGTATAACTGTTGATCACTGAGTCAAATCATGATCATCCGTGGTTTCGGATTAGGCTGGTTTTGACTCTAACAAGCAAGCGTCAGTTTGTGGCCTCCCCGCTTTGCAAACGTTGAGACGAAATGACGTCACCGCATCAGATTACGGGCTGAGTCGCAGTGCAATGAACTGGAGAGCTGGCGCCTGGCGATAAGGGGGAAGGGAGGTGGCAGGTAGTGTCGGACTGACAGTCTGAGCAAAGAAAGATTACCGCTTGCAAGCAGCGATATGATACGCCGCGAAGTAGTTTATGCAATACTTCGTGCTGGCGCGTACCTAAGAACTCCCCTAAGGGTGGGCAATCTTGATCAGTGACGGAAAAGTAATAGCATTTAAATAATTTGCTTTAATTTTAATGATCACCCTATGGGGAGTGAATGGGGGAGTGCAATAAAACTCGTCAGTACTCATATGGATTTATTATACGCACCTGACTTCGTGAATGTTATTAACATAGAGGTACGCTACAGTTGCACAAAATGATTTGTAGGTAATAGTTTGAAGTTTCTTCAGTCGGTCACACGACAGTTCTAGCTTCATACCCATTGTTTCATAGAACTGAGGCGTTTGATGTTCAGCGTATAGCCCAGCATCAGCCGCTAGAGACAGGTCAAATACAATTTCCTAGCATGTTATGATCGTACCTATCTGGAACTCATATAGAACCGCATGTTTAGCTGAGGTATAAGAAAAACGCATGACATATTGTCGAAAAACAGTTATACGGGCGACTAAGGCCCGTTGTTTCCTAACGGCTGCCATTTACCAAACCTAAACATATCTAGAGTTCATTTTAATTAGTTGATACTCAGGAGGTCAACGAAACCTACTTGAAAAATAACTCTCGTCGCTGCTGTTAAATGAGATCGCACACTCCATCTGCTAACTACACCAAATATCTCAAACTTACTCAAGTAGCTAAGTACGTTATACCTGGGTGCTACCTGCCCCCTTCCCCCCATCTCCTGGTAGCAGCGAATTTCATGAAATATTACCTAACTACCTAACGCACATACACGCACTCTCTGAAAAAATTCAAAGGAAACCAATGTGTCACAGTGATTTCAGATATTGTCGCATAATGGTTTAAATTGGCACTTTTCTGACATTATATATGCGTATCGAAATAGTTATTTGATTGAAAATGTACTTCCATATATTTTGTTCGCACATAAATATTTTTGGAAATAATGTTTGCGTACTCCAGTTTCCAGAAATTCATACTGAAACATATCCGTCGTTCGAGAGGAAACTACGTTATTCTGTTCAGTTATATTTGGAAATAATTTTATCGATAATAGTTTTCACACGAGAGGTACACTCGTGACCATTGATTCAAGTTCGAACAAGCATCGCATACCTCACTGGTACGAGCTACCTTTGTAAGGCTACAGGCTGAGAACATTTTATTCACATTCTGTTTGTTCTCTAATAACAGTCAAAAAATAGAATTAATTCAACGGCAAGACTGTCCATAAAACTATGTCTCACAAACTAGACTGAAAACCGAAACACGAAGCTTTCTTTGCAAGTAGCTCAGTAATCTATGGTCATAGGTTAAATTCGTATTTTACAATGAAGTATTAACTATACAACGAAGGTATGGAGTAAAAAATGTTGTGATGTTATGGAATCGGAGCCATTTGGCTATTTAGTAAGGCACATGTGATGGAGTGATAATTAATTAACTTCGTTTATTGTTATGTTAACCCCATCTGTTGGTTGAACGGTAAACCAGTCGAGATAGAGAGGGGCAAGAAGCGTCAAACTTGATCCTATCCCAATTTTCGGAGCGTTTAACTACGAAATGATTCATTTGAAAGCACCCAACTCCGAAAAACAAAATTAAGAAGCTTCTAACTTCGGAGCATCAACATGCGATAGATGCATCTTGTTACCAAGCGTCCAACAACGGAAGTATCTAACTTGGGAGTAAACGAAGCGTCCTACTGCGAAGCATTTAAATGCACTCAACGACACACTATTCAAACGTAGCATGTAACCTAGGTTGCCACTAAATGCAAATATCTAACCACGGAACAGCTTGCTGTGAAGCGCGGGTCACTCAGCTCATTATGAATCATCGCTCTCGCCTCTGATACCTCCATCTCTAACCAACTCAACAGCTCAAGAAGTTAGCCCTCCCTGACAATCTCGCGCTCAAATAGTGCACAGTAAATCAGTCCCAGTTGAGAATGGGAAGGATTGAAAACGATTTCAGGTGTTGACAATCAAAATGACACACAACAGAGAATATCAACTGTGAACATCGTGCAGTTTTGATCTCATAAGGCCCAAAACGCACTGAACTCGCAGTCTATGTTAAGCATGCAGAAACAATATTATGGACGTGCGAGCAAAAAGGGTGTGTAGCCAAACCTCCTAGCGTGTGAGACGCCCACGCCGCACAAGGAAAGACACAATAGTCCGGCTCGTAACCAACCAGCTAGGTAGTTCTGGTGTGAGATAATGGCGGGAAAAGAAGCAGGCAATGCGGAACATTGGCGCGGCGACTTGTGCTTGGTATACTTGGCACCATTGACACTTAATTGTCAGTGGATACCACCAAACTGTTGCATCGTGAGGAATGCAACTGCATTAATTTCTAAAACGATATGCATATCAAATATGTTCAGAACTTTCACGTCTTTAGCATTTCAAGTCAAATCAAATAATTAAATCTTGGGTATAGCTAACTGTAAAAACTTGCATATCTATCAAGCAGGGATACATGTATTATACATACATGGTACCTTTCGAACAACGTAACTCCGTACAGGAGCTAAACTTCTTACCAATGGAATGATATGAGTTAGGTCTAAAATTAGCGGGCAGTGCTCTATATTAATTAGGCTGCCACATAGCAGCAATTAGGTTACGTCGGCCCGACGTTTCTCCATCCAAATAACAGTACATTATAAAGGTTTTGAATAGAATTGAAATTTTTTTTTATGTACAATTTTTTTACAATGCTTGTTTACGAACTTTGCAGATGAAGAAATCATAAATCCAATCAGTGGACAACTTGATCAACGTTTCATATTGATACGCCCCTCCCCCCCCTTTCGTATTTGGCGCCGTCAATTCATACTAATCAAACACTGCGTATTTTCAAATGTCCATTGGCTATCGAACAGGTGCAGAAGAATAGAACAGGTACGGTAGAATAGCGCAGATGCTATAGCATAGAGCAGATACAGTAGTATATAGCAGGTGCAGAAGTATATTGCAGGTGCAGCAGCAAAGAACAGGTACAACAACATGAATTAGGTATAGTAGAATTGATGGAAACAGAAAAGAACACCTCAGGTCTCACAGAGTTGAAGAAAGGAACTATGTCACATAGATCCATTCTCGCTTGAAGCAGCTTGTGTATGTGACATTATGTGTGTACGTAAAATAACGGCTAATAGGAGACCAGTGCGAGGCAGAGCGAGCTTACGAGCACATAGCCTACTTCAGATCGATCTTAGAACGCGTTCTCGAGTCCGGAAGAAATGAACTAAGACACAAAGTTCCTTTCTCCAATTAGTTTGATAATTTTCAACAATTGTCGCATAGATCACTAACGCTTTTACCCTTCAAATGTATGTAAATAATGTAAATTCTTATTCATCGAAATTCAATTATCATTCGGCTGCCTGCACATATGAAATTATATCACACTATTATTTTATAACTACTTCTTATATTGTTGCTAATGCAACGGAACATTTTTAGTTAATGACATACCACTCCTCATATCCTATCCCACAAATCTCGGGTATAGTGACCTGGTTTTAGAACTCGCTTCTCGAAAATACCATTTCTGCTACGAACCCATCACATCCAATTCTGTGCTGGATGAAACGGACGTTTCAACACAGTAATACTTGTATAGTCAGCATCGAGGCAAAGGAATATCTGACTCTGATCATGCTGAAGTGATTGAAATATGGCAAACGTCCAACTGCAAGACCTTGCGGGACTACATGATCATCTACCTCCTCATCGACACTGAAGTCTTCCAAAGTTTAAGAGGACCATGAATCGCGACTACAGCCTGGATCCCATCTGTTTCGTGAGTGCCCCTGGCATTTCAATGCAAGCTGCTCTCTACAAAGGCAAGATGAAACTGGAGGTGGTCAAAGATAACGATCTTCTAAACCTGATCGTAAAAAATACAAGAGGCGGATTTGTGACGTTGATGAAAGGTCTTACCATGATAAACAATTGTCATTGCAAAGACTTTGATCCTGAACAACTTGTGTCTTCAGCAGAAATGTGAGACTTTAGCAGTCTGTATGGCGGAGTCTTGAGTAAACCCCTTATAATTGGTGAAATTCACAGACTCTCCCACGAAGAAATTCAAGCATTTTACTTGGTAAACACTGACTGTTCTGGCGAATACACGTACATTGTCTGTGTAGATGCCGAAGTCAGAGCCGAAACTGTACGAACAAACAGACGAGGTGCAACTACTGCTGTACCACAAAGAAGTTAGCTTGGACGATGTGTCGCCTTCACAGAAATTTCCATGCAAGGCTTAGAGCCTTTCAAAAAACGGAAATGGGCAGATCGTAAACTGGTTGTTAGTCATTTGCCCCAAACTCACTACTTCGTGGCTCTGGAATTATTGCAAGTACTTCTCAAGCAAGCACCGGAAGTCAGCAAGGTTCACCAAATTGTTCGAATTAAACAAGAACCAGTGTTCAAAAACTTCATCTTGAAAAAAATACGAAGCGCCAAGTTCCTATATAAGCTACTCCCAAATAGTATATATGGCAAGCTTCTGTTTAATCCGCTCATCAGAAGTCTAGGGGCAAAGATCGTGTGCACAGCCAACAAATTTAAAAAATATGTCGTTAACCCGATGCTGAAAAAATGCTACGTTATCGGCCCCGAAACAGTCATCATGATCCTGAAGCAGAAAAAATGTCCGCATGGTTCATACACTCCAAGTTGGATTCTACGTGCTTGAGAAAGCCAAGGCAAAAGTCTATAGCTTCTTATATGACACTCTAAAGCCCAAATACGGCGACAACGTCTCCCTCATCTATTCTGATACAGACTCGTTGCTATTCCAGTTCAAATGTGTAGACGATATTCGAACAAAAATGCGGCTAACTACCATACCTCAATACATGGACTTTCCCAACTATCCAAAAGATCATTCCTTGTACGATGAGACGAAAAAGGATAACTGGGACAACTGAAAAGTGAAACAGCCAACGACTGCCCGAGTGAAATAATTTGCCTCCAACCAAAGTGTTACAGTATGTCGCTCGAATCCGACGCGACTAGATCAGCTGGTAAAGGTGTCAATTACCAGACACAAACCAAAATCAGACATGAACAGTAGAGAGAGATTTATAACCAGAAATCCTGCACACACTTTGAGACCATACACAACATTCGCGCACAGGCATGCCAGCTTCAAGCTTCAAACTGTGCGCACCGTTATAAATTGCCTCAGTAAATTTGAAAATGAACGCTACTATGTGGACACGTGCACAACTCTTGCCTGAGGCAATCCAGACATTCCAAAACAAGCACTTGAAGTTGAGCCTATCGTCACTAAACTGAGGAAGTGACGTGTCTTGGATGATGATGATGTTATTGTTAACACGGATTTAACTTGGGAAACACGTAAATTTGGCGAGGTCGTCATTAGCGAGTACACTCGCGTGAATGGTGAAAGCACATCCACGTCGTAAGGTTTTATTCTGCAAATATTCCTAAGATGGTGTAAATAGGTTGATTGTATTTGTGTAAAGAATTGTGTTAATAAAATTTAAACGTGAGTTTTGTATGTTCAATTATCCAACTAGTTAGAGTATATATTGAAGTCTGCAAGCGCATTCATGTCAGTATGTTGTTAGACCCGGTGTTATCATCATGCAGGAACCTGACGCCTTTTCGTTTATATCTCATCCCTGGGCAGCAGTCAATTGTACCAAACTAATACATCTTCAAGTTTCACAAATCATATATACCCTGGAATAGAGTTACATAAAGAATGGAGCGTAGTACTTGGAGAAGTATTCTATAATGACTGGTTCATGATAAAAAAACACAATGAACAATACACCATAGTATTCTATGTGTACCATTTCGATGAGAAAAAGGAAAGTGTCGGGCATGAAACTACTTTATTTGTTCCTAGCAAAAATGTTTTCGCTATTACAATGGAAGAACTCATCTCCGAGCTAGAAATCACTGTCAGAAAAAGTCTGATAAAGAAACGAATCGTTAGAGATGAAGTCAATTGATTGAATATGATAGTGCCTCACAACGCATAAAGTTCCACATCTTTATTCTACACAACCTGACACAATTCAAATATACTGAACCTACGGTGAATTGGTACTTTGTTGGAGAGAGATCAGCTGATTTAATAGGTGAAACGGTGTGTAAATATATGGTCGACGAAGGTGCCGTAAGCGAAAAAATGTCTTTGAAAAAATGAACGATAATGTACGCTACATAAACGTTTACTTAGATATACTTTCATGCTGTTTCATAGGTGACAAGCAGGTCAACATTGTTGGCGTTATTCCAATGAATAAATCTTATTCCTTTAAGCGTGCACATGTAATTTATAAAAAATATAGCGAAGTCATATTGATTCCATTTCTATCGATCTATGAGAAGGTGATGGCGGTATCATCTCGTTCAAGGATGGTGAATCGAGCCTATGCGTATTACATTAAAAAAACTAGTATTAAATTAGATATAAATATAACGCAGAAAATAAATAAGGTCATTTGGTATCCAGCAATCATGAGGGTCCCATATGCATATCCGTCCCATATATGGCTTTTTTCGCGGAACGTGAGAAAATACGCGGTGGAAGTTTACATGATATAGACCAATTCACAGGTCCGATATCGTACCAGAGAGGAAGCGGATTCTTCTCAACCATAGCCAGTCTTGTAAGTCGAACAGTACCCTCTATACGATAAACTGTATTTCTTGCAGCAAACGGTATGACTTGACTCATGGCACACGATTACTCGGACTGAAAAGATAAGCGAAAATCATCCAAGGAACATGGGATTACCACACTCAAGAACGTTGTTAGGAAAGCCTGGCTGGAGGCAAAAAATACAGGAAAAGTAACTAAAAACGTGAATGAAAAAAAACGGAGAAGAAGATGGAGTCGTGTCATCCATCAATTAATTACTAATAAATACCACTGTTCATGCACTGGCCACGTTAGTTTCGGGTGAGGATCTATACACACAACATGCTTGGCGGATCATCTCTCAACATGAGCAGGCTGGAAGCCCTTACGGGAAACTATGAAATGGGGTTAATTGATATGTTTCCCTCCGTCAACAAGGAATATGCAACTAAATCGAGTATTGAGTCGAAATTTTAAAGAAATTATTCAGGTACAAACAGTAGCCTGTATGATGGTAGAATTGAAGATTCCTTAATAGAATTTCATATTCCCGGGTCCGATTATGAAATGTTCGATTTGAGCTCGTTAACTGCAGAAGGGAAAAATCCGTGTTAGCAATGCTGATGGAAGAACGTTGAACGCCGCTGCACATCGCATTTTCCAAAGTCACTCTCTATTCCTAAATGGTGTTCAGTGTAAAGGAAACAGTTATACAGAACTATTAATTAATCTCAACGCCTATACATCCATGAAAAGCTCCGATCTAAATACCAAAGGGTTGAATATGATGTATAAATCACTGCAAACACCCATTCCAGATTCCATCGTTGCAGCGAATTTTGCTGATCAAAACGAAAATGAGGATTGGATTCAAGAAAGTGTACGTCATTGGTATACATGTGATAGGACCACTAAACTTTGATGTAGCCGGTAGCAACAGTTATCTATTGGATAATGTTAGCGTAAATATACGTTTGGAGCTGGCAAAACCAAGTATCGTTCTTCAAACACAAGACAACGAAGAATAGATTTATATAGCTGACGATTGCAAAACATGGTGTAAAAGGGTTTTAACCATACTATACAGCATTGCTTGCTCTAAATAAAGCACTCACAAAACACGATGATTGAATTGAATACATGTTCGATCGACCCATTGTCGAATAATCCGCATAAAATAGCCATGTTTCTCTTTGATCAAGCGGCACAGAACGGCGCATATGATCGCAATCCAAACTATTTCCAACAAAACGCAATCACAAACGTTATCGTTGATGTGAACGGGAACTGCGTAAGCAACATTAGATCATCGTTTCCCAGGGAGTGCACGCAAACATACCACCAATCACTTTCGGCTGTAGGGACGCGTAACAGTTCTTATCTCATCACAAGACCTAATTTCCCCACAGGAAGAACTATGTTTGTTGTAGATGCAAGGCCAACGACTCTGAAGATGTCATTAACCTAGAGAAAAGAGCAAACATACGTAAAACAGGAAATTGCAAAACTGCTCCCACTTCGAATAAGATCTTGTTCCTGGTAGGTTATACTCTCGGTGTTATCCAAAAAAATTCATTGAGGAGTGTATCCCCCAACTATTTACAGTAATCATGAATAATAATCAAATTGAAAATAAATCCATGAGTGATCCAATTACGCCTATGCCTATGCATCCAATGAACGGAGACATGATTGTAAGCAGCGAAATCAATCCTAATAAAATAGGTCATTGGATGCTAATATTTCAAAACAAGAATAAACATTACTTTTTCGATTCGTCTGGGTTTAATCCAATAATATATGGAGAAAATATAGCTTCGTATTACAATACTCGAGTAGAAATACAGAAATACAGCTTTTACAACATAAACTGTTCCGAAGTGATAAATCCTTGGTTTGGGGAGCATACTGCCTTTATTTCGCCTATTATATGTCAAAATATCCCCATCAAAAAGATAATCCAGCGGTTCTATAATAGCGAACGACGTATGAATGAAAATTACGTGGAAAATACATCATGAAGGGTCCGGAAATCAACAATCATGCAAAAAGATTATGTGTGTGGTTTCAACTTTTAATACTGCATATAAATTACCATGTAACTGTGGGATGTAGCAAACTATGTTAATGTCTTATCAATACAAATATCTCATAAAATGTATATCATTAGCCCAATACACTCAAGAGGCTAGCAATAAATTAATGAATTGCAAAAAAACGCCTCATGCCTTGCATTGAAAATGCAATACAAACCTCGGAATTGAAATTGCACCATATGTTCTCAATTTATATATGTATGCATATAAATACATATATACATATATATA
>SDVV010026182.1:0-12300 GCA_016164225.1 Gammarus roeselii | reverse complement strand
TAGCAAGTTTGCAGACGATACTAAGATCGGAGGAAAAGTGCAAACTGAACTAGAGTGTCAGCAGATCCAACTAGACTTGAACAAAATTGTTGATTGGTCAGAAAAGTGGCATATGAAATTTAATTTCGACAAATGCAAAGTTATGCACATAGGTCTTCATAACCCCGAACATGAATATTCAATGTCTGGAAAAAAACTCATTCCCGTCACCGAAGAGAGAGATTTAGGTGTCATCAATAGTAACGACTTGAAAAGCAGCAAGCAATGTACCGATGCTGCCAAGAAAGGCAACAAAATGCTAGGTATGATATCCCGCAGTATCTCTTACAAAAACCAGCACAGTATGCTCAAGTTATTTAATGCATTTGTTAGACAGCATCTCGAGTACGCCGTTCAATTCTGGTCTCCATTCCTTAGAAAAGACGTTATTAAACTTGAGAAGGTTCAACGTAGAGCTACCAAACTCATCCCGTCGCAGCGGAATAAATCGTACGAAGACAGGCTTCGCGAACTCAATCTTTATTCGCTAGAGAAACGTCGTGTCAGAGGCGACATGATAGCTGTGTGGAAGATAATGAGGGGTAAGGAAAACGTCGACCGAGCGAGCCTTTTCACTCTAGATACAAACAGAGTGACTAGGAACAATGGATACAAAATCGTTGGGAAACGTTTCTGACTCGACATCACGCGCAACTTCTTCACGTGTAGAGTTGTCGAAGAATGGAACAAACTTCCAGCGGAGGTTGTAAACAGCAATACAATCGAAACGTTTAAGTTTCGGCTCGATAAGTTGTACATAAATCGCCGATAAATAGCTAAACCGTTCTATTTCCTGTTGTTATGAAAAAACAAATGGCACACGTAGCTCTCTTAGACGTTCTACTTCAAAACGAATCCTCTTGCTTCCAAAAGTCAACCGAGTTTGGGCCAATAGGCCTGTTGTTGTCTTCCTACACTTGTGAACACTTGTAAACGTAAGGAGTCATTTTGACACCCCATCAGCCGACTTAAGAAGTCAGTTTAGCACCCCATCAGCCGCCGTGGATAGTCATTTTAGCATTCAATCAGCCGACGTAAGAAGTCAGTTTAGCACCCCATCAGTCGACGGAAGAAGTCATTTTAGTACCCCATTAGTAGAAGTAAAGAGTCAGTTTATCAACCCATCAGTCGACGTAGGAAGTCACTTTAGCACCCCATCAGCTGACGTAAAGAGTCAGTTTAGCAGCCCATCAGTCGACGTAATGAGTCGATTTAGCACTCTCTCAGCCGACGTAAGGAGTCAGTTTAGCACCCTATCAGCCGACGTAAGGAGTCAGTTGAGCACCCCATCAGTCGACGTAAGGAGTCAGTTTAGCGTTCCATCAGCTAACATAAGAAGTCAGTTTAGCACCATATCAGCCGACGTAAGGAGTCAGTTTAGCACCCCATCAATCGACGTAATGAGTCAGTTAAGTACCCCATCAGCCGACGTAAGAAGTCAAGTTAACACCTCGTCAGCCGACGCAAGGAGTCAATTTAACGCCCCATCAGCCGACGTAAGGAGTCATTTCAACAACCCATCAGCCGCCGTAATAAGTCAGTTTAGCACCCATCAGCCGACGTAGAAGTAATTTTAGCACCAATACGCCGACGTAAGCAGTCAATTTAGCACCCCATCAGTCGACGTAAGGAGTCATTTCAGCACCCCATCAATCGACGTAAGAAGTAATTTTAGAACCCCATCAGCCGACGTAAGGATTCATTTTAGCACCCCCTCAGCCGACGTAAGAAAAAATTTAGCACACCATCAGTCGACGGAAGGAGTCATCTTAGCACCCCATAAGTTAACGTAAGAAGTCAGTTTAGCTCCCCATCAGCCGACGTAAGGAGTTATTTTAGCACCCCATCAGCCGACGTAAAGAGTCATTTTAGCACCCCATCAGTCGACGAAAGGAGACCTTTTAGCACCCATCAGCCGACGTAAGGGGTCAGTTTAGCACCCCATCAGTAGACGTAAAGAGTCAGTTAAGCACCCCATCAGTCGACATAAGGAGTCTGTTTAGCATCCCATCATCTGACGTAATGAGTCATTTTAGCACCCCATCAGTCGACGAAACGAGTCATTTCAGCACCCATCAGCCGACGTAAGGGGTCAGTTTAGCACCCCATCAGCCGACGTAAGGAGTCAGTTAAGCACCCCATCAGTCGACATAAGGAGTCAGTTTAGCACCCCATCAGCCGACATAAGGAGTCAGTTTAGTCCCCTCTCAGCCGACGTAAGGAGTCAGTTAAGACCCCATCAGCCGACGTAAGAAGTCAGTTTAGCACCCCATCAGCAAACGGATGGAGTCCATTCAGCCCCCCATCAGTCGACGTGAAGAGACAGTTGAGCACCCCATCAACCGACGTAGAGAGTCAGTTTAGTGACCTATCAGCCGACTTAAGAAGTCATTTTGACACCCCAGCAGCCTACGTAAGGAGTCAGTTTAGCATCCCATCAGCCGCCGTAGGGAGTCATTTTAGCACCCCGTCAGCCGACGTAAGGAGTCAGCTTAGGACCCCATCAGTCGACGTAATGAGTAATTTTAGCACCCCATTAGTCGACGTAAAGAGTCAGTTTATCACCCCATCAGCCGACGCAAGGAGTTTATTAAGCGCCCTATCAGCCGACGTAAGGAGTCATTTCAACATCCCATCAGCCGACGTAAGGAGTCAGTTTATCACCCATCAGCCGACGTAATGAGTCATTTTAGCACCACATAAGCCGGCGTAAGAAGTCAGTTTATCACCCCATCAGTCGACGTAAGGAGTTCTCGTAGCACCCCATCAGTCTACGTAAGGAGTCATTTTAGCACCCCATTAGTCGACGATAAGAGTCAGTTTATCACCCCATCAGCCGACGCAAGGAGTTTATTAAGCGCCCTATCAGCCGACGTAAGAGGTCATTTTGACACCCATCAGTCGACGTAATGAGTCAGTTATCCACCCCATCAGCCGACGTAAGGAGTCAATTTAGCACCTCATCAGCCGACGTAAAGCGTCAGTTTAGCACCCCATCAGCCGCATGAGGAGTCATTTTTAGCACACCATCAGTTGACGTAAGGATTCAACATAGCACCTCATCAGCCGATGTACGGAGTCAGTTTAGCACCCCATCAGCCGACACAAGGATTCAGTTTAACACCCCATCAGCCGATGCAGTCGACGTAATGAGTAAGTTTAGCACTCTATCAGCCGACGTAAGGAGTCACTTTAGCACGTCATCAGCCGACGTAAGAAGTCAGTTTAGCACCCCATCAGCCGACGTATGGAGTCCACTTAGCACCCCATCAGTCGACGTAAAGAGACCGTTGAGCACCCCATCAGCCGACGTGAAGAGTCAGTTTAGCGCCCTATCAGCCGACGTAAGGAGTCATTTTGACACCCCATCGGCCGACTTAAAGAGTTAGTTTAGCACCCCATCAGCCGCCGTAGGTAGTCATTTTAGCACACCATCAGCCGACGTAAGAAGTCAGTTTAGCACCCCATCAGTCGACGGAAGGAGTCATTTTAGCACCCCATTAGTCGACGTAAAGAGTCAGTTTATCAACCCATCAGTCGACGTAAGAAATCACTTTAGCACCCCATCAGCTGACGTGAGGAGTCAGTTTAGCATCCCATCAGCCGATGTAAGGAGCCAGTTTAGCACTCCATCAGCCGATGCATAGAGTCAGCTTAGCACCCCGTCAGCCGACGTAAGGAGTTCATTTTGCAACCCATCAGTCGACGTAATGGGTAAGTTTACACCCTATCAGCCGACGTAAGGAGTCATTTAAGCACCCCATCAGGCGACGTAAAGAGTCATTTTAGCACCCCATCAGTCGACGTTTGGAGTCATTTTAACACGCCATCAGCCGACGTAAGGAGTCAGTTTAGCACCCCATCAGCCGACGTAAGGAGTCAGTTAAGAACCCCATCAGTCGACGTAAGGAGTCAGTTTAGCACCCCATCAGTCGACGTTATGAGTCAGTTAAGCACCGTATCAGCCGACGTAAGGAGTCAATTTAGCACCTCATCAGCCGACGCAAGGTGTCAATTTAACGCCCTATCAGCCGACGTAAGGAGTCATTTCAACACTTCATAAGCCGCCGTAATGAGTCAGTTTAGCACCCCATCAGCCGACGAAAGGAGTCAGTTGAGCACCCCATCAGTCGACATTAGGAGTCAGTTTAGCAACCCATCAGTCGCCGTAATGAGTCAGTTTAGCATTCTATCAGCCGACGTAAGGAGTCAGTTTAGCACCCATCAGCCGACGTATGGAGTCCATTTAGCAACCTATCAGTCGACGCGATGAGACAGTTGAGCACCCCATCAATCGACGTGAAGAGTCAGTTCAGCGACCTATCAGCCGACGTAAGGATTCATTTTGACACCTCATCAGCCAATTTAAGGGGTCAGTTTAGCAGCCCATCAGCCGCCGTAGGTAGTCATTTTAGCACCCCATCAGCAGACGTAGGAAGTCAGTTTAGCACCCCATCAGTCGACGGAAAGAGTCATTTAGCACCCAATTAGTCGACGTAAAGAGTCAGTTTATGGCTCCATCAGTCGATATAAGGAGTCAGTGTAGCACCCCATCAGTCGACGTAAGAAGTCATTTTAGCTTCCCATCAGGCGATGTGAGGAGTCAGTTTAGCACCCTAACAGCCAACGTAGGAAGTGACTTTAGGCTCCCATCAGCTGACGTAAGGAGTCAGTTTATGATCCCATCAGCCGACGTAAGGATTCAGTTTAGCACTCCATCAGCCGACGCATGGAGTCGGTTTAGCACCTCATCAGCCGAAGTAAAAAGGTTCATATAGCAACCCATCAGTCGACGTAATGAGTCAATTTAGCACCCCATCAGTCGACTTGGGGATTCATTTTGGAACCCCATCAGCCGACGTAAAGATTCATTTCAGCACCTCCTCAGTCGGCGTAAGAAATCATTTTAGGACACCATCACTCCACGTAAGGAGTCATTTAGCACCCCATCAGTCGACGTAAGGAGTCAGCTTAGCACCCCATCAGCTGACGTAAGGAGTCAGTTTAGCACCCTATCAGCCGACGTGAGGAGTCAGTTTAGCACCCCATCAGCCGACGTAAGGAGTCAGTTTAGCACCCCTCAGCCGACGTTAGGAACCAGTTTAGCAACCCATCAGCCGACGTAACGAGTCAGTTTATCACCCCATCAACCGACGTAAGGAGTACATTTAGTACCCCATCAGTCAACGTAATGAGTCAGTTGAGCACCCCATTAGCCGTCGTAAGGAGTAATTTTAACACCCCATCAGCCGACGTAAGGAGTCAGATTAGCACCCCATCAGCCGTCGTAAAGAGTCAGTTTAGCCCGTATCAGTCGACGTAAGGAGTCATTTAAGCGCCCCATTAGTCGACGTAAAGAGTCAGTTTATCACCCCATCAGTCGACGTAAGAAGTCAGTTTAGCACCCCATCAGCCGACGTAAGGAGTCATTTTACCACCCATCAGTCGACGTAAAGGGTCATTTTAGAACCCCATGAGTCGAAGTGAGGAGTCATTCTAGCAACCCATCAGAGGACGTAAGGAGTCATTTGTGCACCCCATTAGTCGACGTAAAGAGTCAGTTTATCACCCCATCAGTCGACGTAAGGAGTCAGCTTAGCACCCCATTAGCCGACGTAGGGAGTCATTTTAGCACCCCATCAGTCGACGTGGAGAGTCATTTTAGCAAACCCATCAGCCGACGTAAAGAGTCATTTTAGCACCTCATCAGTCGAAGTAAGGAGTTATTTTAGGAGCCCATCAGCCGACGTAAGGAGTCAGTTTAAAACCCCATCAGCAGACGTAAGTAGTCAGTTTAGCACCCCATCACTCGACGCAATGAGTTAGTTTAGCACCCCATCAGCCTAAGTAAAGAGTCAATTTAGTACCTCATCAGCCGACGCAAGGAGTCAATTTAGCACCCCATCAGCAGACGTAAGGAGTCAGTTTAGCACCCTATCACTCGACGTAATGAGTCAGTTCAGCACCCCACCAGCCTACGTAAAGGGTGAATTTAGTACCTCATCAGCCGACGCAAGGAGTCAATTTAGCGCCCTATCAGTCGACGTAAGGAGCTATTTTAGCATCCCATCAGCCGACGGAAAGAGTCATTTTAGCACCCCATCAGCCGACGTAGAGAGTCAGTCTATCGCCCCATCAGCCGACGTAATGAGTCATTTTAGTACGCCTTAAGCCGACGTGAGGAGTCAGTTTAGCACCCCTCAGCCGACGTAAGAAGTCATTTTAGCACACCATCAGTCGACGTAAGGAGTCATTTTAACACCCAATCAGCCGACGCATGGAGTCAGTTTAGCACAATATCAGTAGACGTAAGGAATCAGTTTGGCATCCAATCAGCCGACATAAAGAGTCAGTTTTGCGCCCTATCAGCTGACGTGAAGAGTCATTTTGACACCCCATCAGCCAACATAAGGAGTCAGTTTAGCACCCCATCAGCTGCCGTAGGGAGTCATTTCAACACCCCATCAGCCGACGTAAGGAGTCAGTTTAGCATCCCATCAGCCGACGTAAGGAGTCATTTTAGAACCTCATTAGTCGATTTAAAGAGTCAGTTTATCACCCCATCAGTCGACGTAAGGAGTCAGTTTAGCCCTCCATCAACCGACGTAAGGAGTCAGTTTATCATCCCCATCAGCCGACGTAAGAAGTCAGTTTAGCTCCCTATCAGCCCACTTAAGGAGTCAGTTTAGCATCCTATCAGCCGACGTAGGAAGTCAGTTTAGCAGCCCATCAGTCGACTCAATGAATCAGTTAAGCACCCCATCAGCCGACGTAAGGAGTCTATTTAGCACCTCATCAGTCGACGCAAGAATTCAATTTAAGCCCTATCAGATGACGTATGGAGTCATTTCAACACCCCCATCAGCCTACGTGAGGAGTCAGTTTAGCGCCCCATCAGCCGACGTGAGGAGTCATTTTAGCACACCATCAGTCGACGTAAGGAGTCATTTTAGCACCCCATCAGTTGACGTGAGGAATCAGTTTGGCACCCCATCAGCTGACATAAATAGTCAGTTTAGCGCTCTATCAGCTGACGTAAGGAGTCATTTTAACACTCCATCAGCCGAGATAAGGAGTCAACTTAGCACCCCATTAGCCGCCTCAGGGAGTCATTTTAGCACCCCATCAGCCGACGTAAGACGTCAGTTTAACACCCCATCAGTCGACTTTAGGAGTAATTTTAGCACCCCATAAGTCGACGTAAAGAGTCAGTTTATCACCCCATCAGTTGACGTAAGGAGTCAGTTTAGCCCTTCATCAGACGACGTAAGGAGTCAGTTTAGTACCCAATCAGCCTACATAAGAAGTCAGTTTAGCATCCTATCAGCCGACGTAGGGAGTCAGTTTAGCAACCCATCAGTCGACGTAATGAATCAGTTAAGCACCCCATCAGCCGACGTAAGGAGTAAATTTAGCACCTCATCAGCCGACGCATGGACTCAATTTTACGCCCTATCAGCTGACGTAAGGAGTCATTTTGACACCTCATCAGCCGACATAAGGAGTCAGTTTAGCACCTCATCAGTCGACGTAAGGAGTCATTTTAGCACCCCATTAGTCGACGTAAAGAGTCAATTTATCACCCCATCAGTCGACATAAGGAGTCAGTTTAGCCCTTCATCAGCCGACGTAAGGAGTCAGTTTAGCACCCCATCAGCCGACTTAAGGAGTCAGGTAAACACCCCATCAGACGACGTAAGGAGTCAGTTTAGTACCCTATCAGCCCACTTAAGGAGTCAGTTTAACATCCTATCAGCCGATGTAGGGAGTCAGTTTAGCACCCCATCAGCCGACGTGAGGAGTCATTTCAGCACATCATCAGTCGACGTAAGGAATCATTTTAGCACGCCATCAGTTGACGTAAGGAGTCAACTTGGCCCCCCATCGGCCGATGTGCGGAGTCAGTTTGGCACCCCATCAGTCGACGTAATGAGCCTGTTTAGCACTCTATCAGCCGACGTAAGGAGTCAGTTTAGCACTTCATCAGCCGACGTAAGAAGTCAGTTTAGCACGCCATCAGCCGACGTTTGGAGTCCATTTAGCACCCCATCAGTTGACGTAAAATGACAGTTAAGAAACCCATCAGCCGACGTAAAGAGTCAGTTTTGCGCCTTATCAGCCGACGTAAGGAGTCGTTTCGACACCCCCTCAGCCGACATAAGGAGTCAGTTTAGCACCCCATCAGCCGTCGTAGGTAGTCATTTTAGAACCCCATTAGTCGACGTAAAGAGTCAGTTTATCAACCCATCAGTCGACGTAAGGAGTCAGCTTCTTCCAAAGGCACATCAGGTACACATTTACACGCTTTGTACGCATATGCAGAGCCCGTCACGGTATAATGACGGCGTCAACGGGGGCCGATACCGGTTCAATGTAGACACATACACTTATTTGTATTCATATACAGGGTCGGTTAACATCTGAAGCATTTAACTTCTGATCTATGATTTTTTTCCATTTCAACAAAGTCCCTTGCTTTTGTTACAAGATATTTAATGTGGATCAGCTTCACGTCATGTTAGGTTAAAAGAACTAATCATCCTAACCTAAACTTTTTTATGTATTATCGATCGACTTTTCGTGCATACAAATGATACTTATTCATCGTTTTATGATATATTCATATCCATCCTCTCCACTTGGCCCTACATTTTGATCTATTCTTTGCAGTTTTGATTTACACTTCCAATTTTGATCAAGCAAATTTCATCCATTTTCATATGCAAATTACATCGTTTATTTTGAATATTATACTTATTTTCATATGATTCTTGATTTTTATATGTTATTCACATCCATAAAAAACCTAACCTAGGCTTGTGTATGGTATTCAGTCATTGTTAAATACATATGAAGCCCTCTAGACGACTCTAAATATCACTTTACCATACATGCTACTTATTTCGTCGTCACTCTCGACCCATATTAGTTAGCAAAGAGACCCCATTTTCAAACTTGGATGGATGGATTGCTACAAGTAATTCAAATTTGTATCCAGTTTCATACAAGCGGACACATGGTCTCACACTATGTTCTTCTTATTTCACTCCAATATCTCCACTTGGCTCTACATTCTTTGACAACTTGCATCACTGATTTGTCTTTTATTTTCTGTGATTTTCATATTCGTGACGATGATTTCGTTTCAGATGTCGCCACACATTTCTGATGGATTTATGTTTATTCAAGTTTTTTTTTTCTTGCACAGATTACAGACCCCGTTATCCCATCATTTCCGAACAAACGGTGTTTCAAGCTATACCCCATCCTTCCAAAACAGAACTTCAAACTTGTCGGAGCAATATCTGATCGGAGTCTTGATTTATAACCTACCAGTCTGTAACTCATCTAGATCATTCACCCCTCAAGATGAGCGATTAACTTTGTGATGAGCGTTATCTTGAGCATCGTTTCACACCTTAAAATATATTCTTCTACCGATTTCGACAATTCGATGTTTCCTCCGACTAAATGACTTGATGTATTTTAATGCAATTCATTGCTCCACCTTAGAGTTTAGGATATTATAACATTTGATAAAGGATTTCCATGGTTCGTTATTAGTTTTTATTGTCATTATTTACAAGCCTTGCTGGCATCATCAATACCGTCTTCCTCGTTTTTATTTATTTGAAAGAGCATGGTTTGTGCATCCAACCATACCCATCATCACTATGTTTCAGGTCCCTCTCAAAATATTTCATACAATCCGTCACAACTTTGATATGATTACCGAAGGCTCTTCCATCTCCGTGAGTCCATATGTGCAGTTCTACTTCTTCGTGAACTTAAATTATTCGAATCTTCTCCAATTCAATGTATATCCGATCTTTTTTCCGAAAAAAATTGCTGCATGCGCTCCAGATTTTCTTTTGTTCATAGGTAAAATTCATTTTCCACCACCTCAGCTTTATTACACTTGTGAAGGTTTCCTGCTTGGACCATTCCAATTTCAAGATTTACCTTCTTATTTTCTTTGAACTCTTTTACATACGACTGAAACGTTTCAAAATCAGTTACCTAAATCCTGCTTCCTTTAGTCTTCATCCATATATGAATAATGGTTCCCACTCTTATGATTCTTATTCTACGCATTTGTAGATAGTTGATATTTCCATCAGTAGTCAATATATCTTCGAGCCAAGTCATATCGTCTTCATAGATTTCTTCTTCCATCTCTTCTAAACTAATTTTCTAAATATGAATATACATTTTGTTTATTCTTTGACGAAACGTACGTCTCTGCTTGATCTCAACGTATCACTGACTCTATTCTCGGTATGCAGCTAGCAATTATAAGTTGATTACATGTTATTTTTCGCAAAACATTAGGCCTAACATTGCTCGCCTAGGTCATCAACGGTGTATGCATGTATGTGTATAAGGGTGTATACGCATGTGCATGAGTATGTTCAAGCGTATGTACGTTTTACATGAGTTAAAAAAACGTAAAAAATTGCAATGAAATTTCCAATTTTTGAGGGATAACACCTTACTTAAGTAGCCCAGTTATCACTCCAATAGACCGACTTGGCTCTGTCATCCCTCGAATAAGTGAAATTTTAGTAAACATTTGAATATAAAAATTTTGTTATCTATTTTCTAACTCATGTAACACGTGCATACGCTTGAACATACACATGCACATACGTACACACCACTACTCACATACATACAAACACAGTTGATGACCTAGGCGGGCAATGTTTGGCCTAATGTTTTGCGGAAATAACATGAAATCAACTTATAATAGCTAGCTACATACCAAGAATGGAGTCAGTGTTACGTTGAGATCAAGCGGAGACGTACGTTTCGTCATAGAATGAACAAAATGAATATTCACATCTCAAAAATTTGCTTACAGGTGTTGGGAGAAGAAATCTCCGCAGATGATGTGGCTTGGTTGGAAGATATATTGACTTCTGATGGAAAAATCAATTAGCAACAATTGCGTTGAACAAGATTCATATAAAGATGATGAATAAAGGAAGCAGGATTTGGGTGACTGATTGCGATACGTTTCAGTCGAATGTAACAGAGTCCAAAGGAAATAAGTAGGTAAATCTTGAAATTGATATAGTCCAAGCAGAGAACCTTCACATGTGTAACAAAGCTGATGTGGTGGAAAATAAATTTCACCTATGAACAAAACAAAATCTGGAACGCTTGCAGCAATTTCTTTCAGAAAAAAATCGGATATATATTGAATTGGAGAAGATTTGATTAATTGATATTCACAAAGAAGAAGAACTAAATATATAGACTCAAGGGGACGGAACAGCCTTCGGTAATCGTATCAAAGATGCGATGGATTATATGAAGAATTTTGAGAGGAAACTGAAATATAGTGATGACGGGTATGGTTGGATGTACGAACCATGCTGTTTCAACTAAAAAAACGAGGTAGACGGTATTGATGATGCCAGCAAGGTTTGTAAATAATGGCAGTAAAAATTAATAATAAACCATGGAAATCCTTCATCAAATGTTTATAATATCCTAAACTCAAAGGTTAAGCAATGAATTGCATTAAAATAAATCAAATCAGTTAGTCGGAGGAAATATCGAATTGTCGAAATCGATTGAAAAATATGTTTCAATGTGTGAAACGATGCTCAAGATATCGCTCATCACAAATTTAATCATTGCCCAAGCCTATCATGGGGGGTGAATGATCTAGATGAGTTACAGATTTTATAGAGAATATACCAACAATAACGTTGGGAGAAATGTATGTGGACAGTGAAATCATCATTGGAAAAACTTCAGTCCTCGCCAAGATTCGATCCAGCGTCGCCGGAATACGAGTCCAGCACTCTACGCACTAGGCCATCCAACACAACGAAAGTAGTGATTCAAGCTTTCGTGGGTATTGTACTGGTTTAGGGTCGACTACCAATTCCTCTGTTCTATCACTGTTAAGGCACAGTAACCGTGCTCATAGATGTTATAGAGAATATACCCACAATAACGTTGGGAGAAATGTATGTGGACAGTGAAATCATCATTGGAAAAACTTCAGTCCTCGCCAAGATTCGATCCAGCGTCGCCGGAATACGAGTCCAGCACTCTACGCACTAGGCCATCCAACACAACGAAAGTTGTGATTCAAGCTTTCGTGGGTATTGTACTGTTTTAGGGTCGACTACCAATTCCTCTGTTTTATCACTGTTAAGGCACAGTAACCGTGCTCATAGATGTTATAGAGAATATACCAACAATAACGTTGGGAGAAATGTATGTGGACAGTGAAATCATCAT
>SDVV010026181.1:0-12300 GCA_016164225.1 Gammarus roeselii | reverse complement strand
CATTTACGTTGATTTTTGTTACAGACAACTGCATGGTCTAAAATATTGTAATTTATTACCCAAAGCTGGCCTAGACTGTGACTTCTACAACACTTACGTCGCGGTAAGGTTCCCTGGTCACCCATCCGGGCAAGCCTCCAGCGACGGCTACACGGCTTGGGGCGACCCGACGGACGTCATCAAGATGGACACGCCCATGACCTACAGTTCTCCCTATATTATTACTAATTATAAGCCAGTTTACGCCACGGACGGTTATGCCGAATGCGGAGTATGCACGTACTTAGCCACCAACCCCTGCGTTAACTCACACGTGCAGTTCGACCTCGGCGCTGTTATGCGAGTTAAATCAGTCATCGTGCAAGGCACGCATTATCATCACTCCGAAAACATCGTCATCTACCTGGGAAACACAACCACGTTCAACATGCATGCCGTGTTCGCTACTCAACCAGGGGCACCTGTGGCTTTTACCACGCGTGTCTTATCTGGCAATACAACCATTTGGGGCCGATATCTGACCATTTTCCGTCCAGATGCCATATTTCTCTGTTTTTGTAAAGTTCAAGTAATCATTATCCGAAAAGGTAGGTGTGTCTCCTAGTTACATCAACAGTCATCGATGGAGGAATGTTCAACGTCCAATTTTGTTCCAAAAGAGTAGGGAGACCCCTGGCCCCAACACTCGCCAGAAGTTGTGGCATCCAACCATACTACTACCGCCTCCAGCCCTGCTGGAGTGACGGCCTACCCCCTCTACCTTAACAAAGATCCGATCTATAACTCCCCGAATTGATAGGCTATCTGCACTTACGAACAGTGCCTCCGCGAGTGGAGACAATATATGCATAACAAGCGATGCCTCGTCCCTTCTGAGCTGTTCTTAAGTGCCGCTGTTACAGTCAATAGGTTGGAACAGCTCAATCGGTTTGCAGTAATTGCAACTCATAGTCAAAATGATGTAATGATACTTTCTTTATATATTCTCTGGTTTTAGCTACACTTGTTCAGCAGCTATGAACGTGACGTCTGTGGCTTCTGTGTGAAATACTCATAACAAGTGTCGTGAACGACACTTCACAACGAACTGATGCAATCCTGTGTGCCTGTCATTAGTATCCAACATATTACAGGCAGAAGTACTCAAAATTACAATCGCATTTGGAAATAAGTTATTCAACACAGACAATTACTTAATAAAAGGTGGATTGACCTATATTTTCTAGAAGCCGATTACTAATCATAGAACATGAATGAATTACGCAAGGCAAAATATGCAATGAAACCTACGTGTAAATGATTCAGTTGATATTATTCTTCATTACTCGGTTCTAGTTTGAAATCGTTTCATTCACTTCATAAACTTCATTCAACGCCAGTAATTATAGTTAAGGATTTATGAAGAGAGAAAGGAAGAACTAAAGCATGGTTATTATCGAGATGCCCCGTGGTATTCTGGTAACTTACAAAGTTTTTCTTTATTCAAAAAATACACAATAAATACAGGGTACAAATGAAACGAGTAAATGGACTTGGTTCAGCACAAAACTTGCTAGTTGTAGGAGACAAATGAGTACGTTCGCGTCTATGCCAATTCTTTATCATTCATTAAGTTCAGAGTACAGCTTCATCGAGTTATGTATATGATATACAATAAATCAGGGTACAACTTTATTGAGTAAAGTATTGGGTACATATAAGACATGAAAATTGAATGGAAAAATGAACACGTTCATGTTCTCGCAACAGCTGATGATTGGTATTTTTGTATATGCTTTTGACATTCGTGCATATGGTTCGGCTGACCTTCGTGCATATGGTCGTGCATATTCGTGCATATGGTGCGGATGACTTTCGTGCATATGGTCCGGATGACATTCATGCATATGGTTTGGATAACATTCGTGCATTTGGTCCGGATGACATTCGTGCAAATGGTCCGAATGACATTCTTGTATATGGTTGGGCATATTCGTGCATATGGTCCGGATGACCTTCTTGCATATGGTCCGGTTGACATTCGTGCACATAGTCCGGATGACATTCGTGCATATGGTCCGGATGACATCCGTGCACATGGTCCGGATGACATACGTGCATATGGTCCGGTTGACATTCGTGCACATAGTCCGGATGACATTCGTGCATATGGTCCGGATGACATCCTTGCACATGGTCCGGATGACATTCGTGCATATTTTCCGGATGACATTCGTGCATATGGTCCGGATGACATTTGTGCATATGGTCCGGATGTATCTGCATTAAGCCATCTAGCAAATAAAGATAAAAAAAAAAGTTATTCACATAGAAACGTTGTTATTTTACAAAGAATTTATAGAGAAATATACCCAATAAATCTAAAATTACGTTTAATGACTGCTAAGACCATCATATGGAATAGTATACACTCATTCCTGATGAAACGAGTTGTAGCGATCAGACATTCAAAACCTTCGTGTAATCATCGGTGTGAGTTCTTCGATCAGATTTACAGCTGAATACTTTGGGTAGCTTAGAATGGGACGGTATGGATAAGCCTTTGTGACTCAAAGAGAAACTGCCATAACAAACAAATAACAAATCTTTATTTTATCTCAAAACGGGATGACCTTCCTAAGATTTGTTGTGCATTTGAATCTAAAATACCAACAAGAATATTGATAACAATACTACTAGTGATAATATAAATGTTAATTATAATCATGACAATAATAAAAATAAAAATAATAATAATAATAATAATAATAATAATAATAATAATAATAATAATAATAATAATAATAATATTAATAATAATGATATATTATTGCTATTATTATTATTATAATCATTTCATCATTATTAATATTATTATTATTATTAATATCTTCTTGTAGCACTCGATGGTACAATAATGGTTACAACAGCAAACCAATCAAACAAAAAACATTCCGACCAATACAATACAATAGATTAAGTTTGAGACACGCGTGTTCAAAATACCTTTTATTTCCCTTTCCCACATGAATATGCACGCAAACAACAACGTTGGAGAGGTTTAGTATAAAGCCAGCTTTCAGCGAACATACTCGGACTCGCATCTCTACCTTACAGCCGCCCGCAAATAATGAGTCCACAAATCTAGTTACGCATATAGAAGTCAAACATTATTCCTAATTATTTCCGGATCTTCCTGCATAAGCAGTATTCTGTTCCCTCTCTATTGAAGTGGGGATAGGTCGTATCACACACTGTTAAATACTGCCTCCAGGAAAGGATTATTCGAGTATTCAATTCGTTCCTGGAGGCTGTATGCACTTTCTCTTGTTCCTACTTTCAGGCAATCAACATCATATTCTGCAAATGCTAGGCTAGCACTCGTTCTTCTTGGGCCACCCACCAGCCTCCTGAATATGTCCTTGTATGCTACTGGCAGTTTGCTCAAAGTTCCGTAGTCAATTTACACCACAATGAGTTACAGATTATAGGATAAGAGTACGTTTTAGAAAGCTGCAGCATAACATCCGTTGTACACAAAATTACTTATCGTATAAATTGGTTGCCAACCGCATTCAACTTCCGGTGTTTATAGAGATATCGTCGTTATTACACCGGTTATTAGTTATTGAATGCCCCAAGTAAGAGAAACTGTCCACATACTCCAGCAGGGTCCCGCTAAGAACCCCATCCGTTCTATACTGGGACATCTGGTTGGGTGGTTTCACTAGGCTATACACTGATTTACTGGTATTGTAATTGATGTCTAGTTTCGCGGCCTCACACTCCCATATATTTAGCATCGTCTGCTGAGCATCGTCGTCGTCTGCATAGCGAATCGGGTTAACACAGCATCCGTCAATGTGACACCAACACGGTAAAGAGAGAGTCGGTCATGTAAGCTTCTACATACACATTGAAAAGAAGAGGCGAGAGTAGGCCTCCTTGCCGTATACCGTTAGTTGTTGGAAACGTACTTGACAATGAGCTTCCCCATCGTATTACACATTCCTGCTTCTGGTACCAACACTTTAGTAGCTTAACAATGTAAACTGGCGCCTCACATTCAATGAGTTTTATGAAAAATGTTTAGTGATTGACACGATCAAATGTTTTTTCAGCATCTAATAAACAAAGGTACATAGGTGACATTCGACTGACAAAGTGATTAATCGTCTGCACTAATGTGAAGTTTCCGTCCCATGCTGAGGCTTGAACCCAAATTGATTGGGCGTAGTTTTCAGACAGTCGTCATGCCTGTTCTGGAAAACGATATCTAGTGGCTTTTGATGCAGCAGTAGCAATTGATATTAGGTTGTAGTTACCTTTATGGGTAACTACAGGAGACAACATCCATTAGTCTCTTCGGAAGGTTATTAAGTTTAGGGCAGTCAGTGAAAAAAATAGACACGACATGAAGAAGTTGAACCGGACCATACTTGAATACTTCCACAGGTACAACATCCAACAGTTTGTAATTTTTTTTTACAGCGTTCCAAAGTTCCCACATATAAACATGATCATCATCATCACTATCCCGAATGAGAGCCTCATTAACAAAAAAAAACAGTCAGCGTCGTTGTTGACACTGTTCATGATATCAGCAAAATGTCGCGCCACATATCAGCAATATTTAGCTCCCCTGTTATGCCATTAACAGATTGAGAAACAAAGCTATCTTTCTGTTTTAGATTTTTTATTTAACTCCAGAAGTCAAAAATCAGCCCACTAACATTTTTTTCTGACAGACTAGCTGCACGTAAATCATCCTCGTGTTTCTTTCAGTAGCGTATTTCGTATTCGCGGGTATTTTTCGATCTATTCTTATCATTGTACAATAAGCCTGCTCGGGGTTAGCCAGCCACATGCCTTCTCCACCCTGGTTACCTGTACCTTCCCCTTGATGTTCACTCTCCATATGCTGCTCTGCCAGTCATCTGAGCCGCTCCACATATACACTCTTATAGCTCGCCTAACATGCCTCTGTCAGCTGTTGCATGAATCCGTAGCACCTCTGGTGGCAAGCACCCAAGCTGATTGATAAGTACTGAACAAAATAAATAAGTCTTTTCTATACCATTGAATTGTCAGGAAATGAACTGTGTGGCGGTATTCCCATCAGCCATTATAGGGAACGCATGTAATGAGAGCTCTGCACGGAGCGGCAAGTGACAGAGGCGTGTAATCCCCTACACACACTCGAGTAATAATGTTGGCTACTGCTGGGTTAAGGGCTAAGTGATCTAACCATTTAACTGTTTTCCCGTTGTGATTAACATGAATGTGTGTATCCCGGGTTAACAGTGACAAAGTTGTGCCATATACACAAAGTTTAGTTCATTATATGGCAGTAGTATCTCCCACTCATTGAATGTTCGGCTGCCTGGATGGCAATTGAAATGCCCCATAACACAAACATTATCATATCTTGATCCTCAACGATTGCTTTCAATTTCCCACTATACACAGTTACTAATTCCTCATTATGTTGAGCTGCATAGGGCTAATACACAATTATTAATAGAGTAGACATCCTCTCTACATTCGGAGATAACGCAAGTATCCTATTATCATTGTACTGTTCAAATCTTACAAATGGACTCACTCAATCAGACCAAAAGAAGGTTAGTCCACCAAACGGGCGACCTCTTAGTTTTTCTTCTTCTCTGCACTGTTAAATCCATTACAGATAATGGTGACCAAACGGAGACTTTCTTGAGGCGTTACCCTGATTTCACTTGGAAGGCTCCAGCCTTTTATTAGCCTCGTAAAACTTCCGGACGCGGGGACCTGCAAGCCACAGATCCGGTGATTTGAGGCGCCTAACTTCTAGGTAGCTTTCACTGACTCGGAAGACACTAAACTAGCCGAGGTGATTGAGCTTCTCTACTGTATAGCGGCCATCTCCGGTTAGTCTCTTTATCTCACTCAACAACTGTTCACGTGTGATGTCCCCATAGATGGACACATATATGCTGCTTCGTTTTAAGGGAAAGATGCCTTTTGATGTCATTCGATCTGTTCAAACGAGGTGTTAATTTTTTTTACGGTAGACTTTCTGATGTTTCCCGCCTTCCAGGTAATTTCCGTTAACAATGAAAATAGCACTAGCCACTGCAGCTTCGTTTTGTTTGCGTGGATCATGCGACTTGACCTCAGTCCCCTGCTTATCAGCGGCCTTTTTTAGGTGAGGATTCGTTGTTGGGCCGGTTCTCTTCTGTAGCTTCGTATCTGCCCCAAGCAACCAAAACGCCGCATCGAACCGTTGACTTTAGAGGTTGGGGGGTGTGAGGCCGTGTTGGCGTGGCGGGTTGGGTGGTATGAGGCGCAATGGTGAGAGGTTGTGGGGGGACAGGTCGAATGGGAGGTGGGATGTCAGGTTGAGTGGGAGATGGTTGGGTGACAGGTTCAGTGATCCGGAGTACCTTGTTTGGAGTTTGCCCAAAAGTGGCTTTGGTTGGGTTTAATGTTGAGCTGTCCTCTGTTAAAAGTACTTTAACAGCGGACGGCTCATTTGTCGTGGTTCCTCCGCTTGTTGTAATTGCACTCCTGCAGGCAATGGACGCTACTGCTTCTAGTCGAGTAACGGGTTCCTTGATGGCTTTTATATCTTCTCTCATAGGCGAGACTTCTTCTTGCATTGCCTTTTGCTGGTGTTTGTCTCCAAATTCTTCTCTCATCTTTCGCACTGCCTATTCAACTAGTCCCTCAAGTTTGTACGTGCGTTTTCCATTCGAAGGACAGTTGGACCCCGTCTTGCTGTTTATTTTCTCCACATCACCTTCTGGGATCTTTCTACTCACATCAGATCCTGGTAGAGAAGTAATCAAGTAATCAGTTTGCAGATTTTCATGACCTCATAAATCTTGTCCATTATGTTATTAGCTGTCCTTGGGTTGCCATCGATTGTGCCAACTCAATCTGGATTACACACAGCCAGTGTATCTTCTGCAATTTCTTGACGCTTCCTTAACGCTGTTTTCAACTCACCCGCTTTACAGACGTCGATGAGGGTTTTTCTGACGGTTATTTTTCTCTCTTGAGTAACTCGGCTTACGACAAACCACAGTACAGGTCCCACCACCACATCAGCACTTCTCTCATCTTTGAGAGCGATCGGCGCAAATTCCAGTATCTCCACCACTTATGGCCGAGCCGTCCTTATCACCTCATTCGGCCTCTGAGTCACTGCTCTCAGGTTCCCCGGCTGCCTCGAGTCCAACACCGTTTGCCCGGTCAGGCATAACTTTACACAAGATACAGGAACTTTCAAGATTTGATGCCCACACAACGAGCTTCAGTCAAAGACTGGAGCTGGTATAATACGACTAATCATATCGAATTATATAGCAATTTAGAGTGCGCCACGCGCAACTGAGTAAATGAAGGAGTGCATGATTTAACAAAATAAATAACGAAAACGATTAAATGATTAGTTACTATCATCACATCAGATTTAGTAACAAAATTGATAGCATCACAACACGTGAATGAATGGATGGGACTGTGTTTGAATGGAATACGCTTCGAAAATACTTATAGAATCACCAGTCTTTATAGCTTAGAGTCAAACCGCATACCTATCCAGCCCGTTAACTAATGACTTGAGAATAACAATATAAATTCCAAAGATTCAAAGCGTATTAATAAGATAAAATTTAGCTGTAACTCTTTCGTTAGGCAGGATAAGAAGAAACGATGCAAGTTGAATCCTAAGATTGAAACTGATTATTTAAAGGCATCATGTTACCGCACGTAATGTTATGCAAATGTTCACAAACTCTCACTGTTTCTTCAACTGCTGTTGTGTTTGCAACTCGTAACGGACACCAAGATTAAACACTGTAAACCCAAGATAAACAACAGTTTCTGTGTCACTTCGCTGTGACGTGTTATTGAGTAATGTGCTCATCATTATGAGAACAATTGCCAGTTGCAGCATTATTAACTATTACCAGCATCAACCAACTACATCAAATTATATTTTGAGTATACTGTCTCTCGTCATGTCCTTGTTTCTACATTCAACAACAGAACTCTTCCATGACACCCCAAGTCACACCATAAAGCCCTGCTGCACACGAGTGACGGGAGGTTTCTGCTTCAGAAGTTACCTTAATTGCTAGTCGCGCAGAAGCAGGAATTGCACAAGAACGTCAAAAAAACATGACCATAGCATTTCAGTTGCCTCCCCTAATGAAGCACATCCCCCGCCCTTTTCTAATTGGATTTTTGCTATCTGCAGCCCCCATTCCTTTGTAAATGAAACTTCGACATTCTCCCTTCAACCACCTCCTACCTTCAACCACCTCCCCTGCCTTTACAGTAACAGACGAAAGCACACTAACAAGACCGCCAATCGGTGCTGTAAAGAATGCCGGCAGCGTTTCAGGAGAGACCACAAAACCTTCTGGAACAGTCCTCATAGAAGATGACATCATATCGAATGTGAGGTAACCGGACTACCTCACATAGAAATTTGTTGTCCATATGAATACTGAAGAGGACTTTGATGCGCCATTCCGAACCATGGATGAAAAAAAGTTTCATATTTTTTTTTGATAGTACTCACACATCTGGTTGATTATATGTCACTGTACAATATTCCATGTTATTCCAACATGCAAATAAGAAGCAGAATCCATGTAACCTACTACGAGATATTGTTTCACCCATATTGTGCAAGACTCAACATTGTAGATCGTTACTTTCCGCACTGAGTTGAACTGCTGTCAGCCTACAACTTTCACTATGACCTGATATGCAGTCATTTGCGTGCCATCCCTTTATTCACTTCCCTCCGTTACATCACCGTTCACTCCAACCGAAGTTTAATCACGAGTCAGCCACTACACACACTCATGTTCTACGCCTTTCAACACCGACAACTAATAACGAGATAGCCAACTTCACACACTTGATAGCCTACGCTATACCTACCGACACCTTGTCACGAGTCAGTCAAACACACACACTCACGACATACGCCGATCATACCGTGTTTCCGAATCAGCCAAGTACACGCACTCACGGCTTGCGCCTCTTCTCCCGACACACGATCATAAGTTACTCAACTGCACACAATCACACCTTACCAATCAATTGCAAAAACACGCACCTTCAAAACAATGAAACAGGCATAAAATTCAGCTATATTTAGAATTAATTTAATCTCCTAACAATTCAAAGAATTGCGAACTGAGTTTCTTTATTGGAACCATTCATTGAATTGCTGCAGACACAAATACCTGGATATTATCTGCATGCTTTTTGAGGGTGGTATATCTTACACACCTCTTGTAAACGTCGCTCATAGGCGATCAGTTCCGATAATATAAGTTAATACCATTTCTATCAAATGACTTTACGATTTTCTTCTAAAATTAAGAAAACCTAATTTGAGCAGCTTCCGTGTTTATCAATAACAGGTAGCAGACGTGTTGAAGCAGGTTCAGGTCATTTGAAAATTCATATTTATCTACAGGGTTGTTTCTCTCCAATATTACTACCAACAGTGACACCAACAGGGTACTGTTGGCCCGTTCCGTCCAGTAAATTGATCTGATAACATTCCTTTAGACAAATAAATATATAAATAGAGCAATCGTAGAAGCATGCGGATTAGTTGACAAAGTTTTTCATGAATATCTAACGAAAAATAATAGTCCGGCTAATAAACCAATTTAAAAACTGTGGTACAATCATCTACAGCATGCCAGACTAAAGTCTTCGACGATACTCCAATCCTTCGACGAGAAAACATTGACAAATATGCTATGCTTGCATTTTAATTGAAGAACAATCAGCTTCAGCACACCAGACAGTAGGCTTTGGCAATATTTACATTTATCGTTGACAAAGCATTGACTTATATGGTGTCATATCTTTTCATTGCAAATGCTATATTGAGCGAAATCCAACGAGGCGTGTTGAACGAAAGGCCATAAAGTTTTATATTGATCTTGTTTCTAGATCAACGTCAATGATAATGAATTTAGATTCAAATATCTGAGAGTATAATCAAGAGCTCTGGTTTACTAAGACCGCAACTCGACCCCTTTCTCTTTATTATTTTCGGGCTCACCGCAGTTGACAAATAAACGACACTAAGACGCGCAGTTATACAATAAATCCCACCAAGATGCGCAGACAGGGCTACATACACCAGGACCCACAAGCAGACAATAAACCACACCAAAACGAGCAGACAGACGATGAGCCACAAGAAGACGCACAGACAGACAATAAGCCACACCCAGACGTTCAAACAGACGATAGATAAATTAAGAACCGCAATAAAATGATGAAATAATTACTAACAGAGTAATTATCAATCTCTATCACAGATCCTTGCCAGGCGCTACAGATAAAACCTAATAAAATACCAGGCAATGAAGAGACAAATGAGATACATTAAAAAAGCGTGAGAAGCTACGGAGCGAACAGAACAACTGCATCAACCAATGGACCTGAGGAGGCAAGTTATTGAAAATGCGAGGATTAGTTGAAAAAATTATGAACACACAAGCCGTGATATTTAAATTAGGCAACTGTTTGAAAAGAGCAGATTCCACTAAAAGGCGCCATTTTTTGAAATGAGAACTGTAAACTATTTCAGATGAATTCCAGTTAATGTTATGATTATAGGACCTTATGTGATTAAACACTGTGTTTGACTTTTTGACAGACCTAACGTAACCTTGGTACTCTTTAATGCGACAGCCAAAGGTCTGCCTGTTTCACCGTCATAAGAGAGGTTACAGTCCCCACACTGGATGACATAGACACCGTCAACTCCGCTATCGTCAGACCTTGGCTTCGTCCTAAGTAACTGTGATCGAATGGTGCTATTTGTTTTATAAACAACATCTTTATTATCAAGTTTCCAAACAGGGGCAATGAAGTCGGAATAAAATTTATTAAAAGGTAGAGAAATGACTGGTGCTCTGTCGCTGAGCCTGGCATCATGCCGCTGAGTCAAACCTTATATCACTGAGTAGAATCATGTCACTGGGCCTAAAGCATCACGTTGAGTCCTCCATCATGACCCCGAGTCCAACATCTTATCGCTCTGCATAACGTTTTCTTACTGAGTCTCTAACATGCCGCTTTGATTAGCTATATTATGAGTCTTTCATCTTACCCACGGGCCCAGCATCTCATCGCTCAGTGTAGCATCATTTCATTACACTAAGCCTATCATCATATCACCAAGTCTAGCATCATGCTCTGACCACATCAATCAAACATCATCGACAACCAAGTATTCCTCGATGACTAGATGAACCGAAGGGCTGAAATGATTTGACGCTTGAAAGCAGACTTCTCTGCACAATTAAATGCCCTTTTCAATGGGTGGCCACCTCTTGTATATCTACACAGTCAAGATGCCTTTTCAATGGGTGGCCTCTCGTATCTCTACACAGTCAAGATGCCTTTCCAATGGGTGAACCCCTCTCGTATCTCTAAACGGTCAAGATGTCTTTTCAATGGGTGACCCCTCTCGTATCTCTAAACAGTCAAGATGCATTTTCAATGGGTGGCCCCTCTTGTATCTCTACTCAGTCAAGATGCCTTTTCAATGGGTGACCCCTCTCGTATCTCTAAACAGTCAAGCTGCCTTTTCAATGGGTGGCCCTTTCTCGAATCTCTACACAGTCAAGATGCCTTTTCAATGGGTGGCCCCTCTCGTATCTCTAAACAGTCAAGATGCCTTTTCAATGGGTGGCCCCCTCTCGTATCTCTACACAGTCGAGACTCGCACATGAGCCCTCGTCTTTGTGTTAGTCTAACGGGACCAATTGTCCACAAATAACGTCGAGTGTGGTCTTCTGCTTGGGTTCGAACACGAACAGAAGAAACTATATTACGAAATTGTCTAATATACACTATCTCGATGAGGGCAGCGATCTTCATCTCGATAGGTGTATACCGAGCTCAGATGTACTTTCTATACATATATTTATATCACTTGATATCTATGAAGTTAGCTGCTGATAACGCCATGCTCTCATCTCAGGTGTATGAGCTGCATGCATGCTGCTCGATTAATGAGCTCTGGCTCAAGTGTATGAGCTGTATGCATGTTGCTTGATTAATGAGCTCTGGCTCAGGTGTATGAGCTGTATGCATGTTGCTTGATTAATGAGCTCTGGCTCAGGTGTATGAGCTGTATGCATGCTGCTTGATTATTGAGCTCTGGCTCAGGTGGATGACCTGTATGCATGCTGCTTGATTAATGAGCTCTGGCTCAGGTGTATGAGTTGTATGCATGCTGCTTGATTAATGAGCTCTGGCTCAGGTGTATGAGTTGTATGCATG
>SDVV010026180.1:0-12300 GCA_016164225.1 Gammarus roeselii | reverse complement strand
TGTTACCCTAAATGGAGAGCTCATGGAGGAAGTTCAGTGTTGTAAGTATCTGGGCTCCCATGTGGAGATAACTGAACTAGTGGAAACTGAAGTGAAGGAGGGGTGTAAAGTGTTGGGTGCACTAAATAGTGTAATAAGCTGTAGGACCTTGGGGTGGAAGCAAAGAGAGGGCTGTATGAGTTTGTTGTTGTCCCAACTGTGCTCTGCGGAGCTGAGGTCGGGGGGGTGAGAGCAGAGGAGAAAAGAAGGTTGATTGTTTTCGAGATGAAATGTTTGAAAAGCATGGCTGGAGTAATGCTGAGAGACCGGATCAACAACGACGTGGTTCGAAACAGAACAGGGATGGTGAAGAAGTTTGAGGACAGAGTGGATTCGAGTGTTCTGAGATGGTTCGGGCACATGGAGAGGATGGATGAAGGGAGATTGGTGAAAAGGGTGATGAATGCGGAGGCGAGTGATCGCAGGCCTAGAGGTAGACCGAAGTTTGGGTGGATGGATGGTGTGAAGTAGGCGTTGGGATGGAGATACATGAATGTGGAGGTAGCGAGAGAGCGTGCAATGAACAGGCGTGAGTGGAGAATGGTTGTGAATGGTTGATTTTGATGCTGCTCTGATGTGCTTTCCCGCCCTTGGCATCCCGCTGTCGGGATGGTCGTGGGTGTGGGGGGCCCAGCCATTATGACGCGTCGGGGGTAAACCAGTGAAAACTGTCGGTCCCTGCTGCTGAAGAGAGATCCTCGGACTTCACTCGTGACCCCGAGTGTATTTTGACCTCGGAGACCGGTCAAAAGTGCCTTGACTCAGCCGTTTAAAACCTCGCGATACCAGTAAATACGATACATGTTGGTACCATTATTAATTCGGCAACGCCAAGCCCGAGTCATAGGTGTGGCCAATGATAGAAATACGGACAAGCGCGCAAACAAAATCACGCCATCGAAGTCACTGCCAAAAATCAAAATTCAATTGCTTAGTCGACACAGGAGCTTCACTCAGTTGCCTCCCAGCGAACGCAGAAAATGGATCACAGGGCGTCGAACCGATGCTAACAGCCGCGAATGAAAAAAAACACTGACTCTCGAATTGGAACTACGTAAAGATTTCCAATGGAACTTTGTAGTCGTTGACGTTACGATGCTAATTCTAGGCATAGACTTTCTGACCCATTACGGCCTCATTATCAATTTAAAAACAATGACTATCGATGACCCAATGACCAGCCTGATTGCAAACGCGTCGCGAGTCTGGCTTGACGCTGTGATGCGAATAATAGGCGTTCGCGACCTAATACCAGACAGGTGCAGGGCGTTATTAAAGAAATAGTCGGTAAAAACCGAATTGTGTACGTTTATAAAATTGCCCGCCCCATAGAGCATTCCACTTCATCCCGACACATGGGTCACCCTTATTCATTAGGCCCAGGCGACTAGCCCCGGACAAACTCGCAATTGCGAAAAAGACAGTCGATGAGTTGCTCCAATTAGGAATTACGTGACCGTCAAAAAGACCGTGGGTCATCCCTCTCCACTTCGTACCAAAAGGAGAGGGATTCAGAGTCACACATGATTACAGGAGATTGAACTACGTAATGAAAGCGGACAGATACGAGATTTTGCATGTTCACAACTTTGTCGTGCATGTAGGCGAATTTCACCAGTCATCCGTTAACAAAGCGGACACGCCGAAAACGGCTGTAAAAACTCCTTTTAGGATATTCGAATACCTGCGCATGCCATTCGGGCTGAAATGTGCACCAAATACGTTTCAACGATTTATGGACGAAGTGCTTAGATGTGTCGACAATGCCTAGAGTATATAGACAATATTAATAACACGCACAACCGAAGATGAGCACTACGGGCACATCGAAACCGTTTTCAAGCGTCTGCAAACGCGCGGCTTGGTCATCAACAGAACAAAATGTATATACGACCAAAAAATCGACCAGAACAATCTTGAGTTCCTGGGCCACAAAAAAGGCAACGACGGAATAAAACTGCTCCCAGACAAAGTTTCTGCAATAAAAGACTACCCGGAACCCTCAGACATGCACGGTCTGAGGCGTTTCTTGGGAATATTAAACTTTTACCATCGCTTCATACCAAAGGCTGCCGACACACTGGCACCCATAAATGACCTAGTTAAACCCAAGCGTAAGGGCACATCAACGGTAGTAGCTTGGATACGCGAGGCAGAGAAAGCATTCATGCTCATAGAAATTCAATTAGCGAACTCCACTGCATTCAAGTTCCCAAACGCCTCAGCCCAGCTATCGGTAGTGGTAGACGCCTCAGCGACAGCGGCAGGCGCGGTTCTGCAACAAGCGGTAGGTGGTCAAGTAGAGATTTTAGCATTTTCCAGAAAGCGCTTCACAAAAGCAGAGATAAAGTATTCAACATTTTCTCGTCAGGAGAAAGCAGCCTACCTTGCCACTAAGCATTTCAAATATGCTTCTCAAGAAACGCAATTTTGTATCTACACCGACCCCCAACCCATCACGATAGTAATCCAAGTTTCAGACCTAGACAGAAACTCGACCCAAGAGGCTAGGCAATTAGACTACTTACTTGAATTCACCTCAGTCCTACCATACATCAGCGGTAGAGATAACATAGTAGCCGACGCGCTTAGTAGAATAAATGCCATAAATGTGGTCTCGGACCCAGCAATAACGCTCGAAAAATTAGCAAGCGTGCAACCTCACGATGAGGAATTAAACCTTCTGATCGACGACCAATTCAAGGCATTTCAATAAGACAAAGCTTGTCCACATAAATTAGAGTGCAAAAATGGCATCGCCTACAAAATTTCACTATCTGAGCCACGACTGTTCATCCCGAAATCAATGCGAGAACGGTACATGAAGCTAGGCCAAAGCGAAAACTGGCTCAAACGTGCCACCACAGCCTGTCTTCAAAAATCATGCGCCATAATAAGGCAACGTTGCAAGAGTTCGGACCAGTCTCGAATCGTTTCAAAGCGGTCCATATGGACATCGTGGGTCCGCGCCCGTGAAACAATGGTTTTCGTCATCTACTCACCATTATCGATCGATACAGTAAATGGCCCGAAGCAATACCGATGGTGGACCAGACAGCAAAACCATCGAAAAATCGTTCATGAACATTGGGTGGTCAGATACGGGGTACACGAAACGTTAATAACAGATCGCGGAGCCAATTTTGAGGATGAGTTATCCACCACGTTATGTAAACTCCTCGGCATCCGTAAACTGCACCCGACGAGTTACCATCTTCAGAGCAATGGAATAATCGAAAGATTCAATCGTACATTAAAAACCAGCTAAAAGTATTAACAAAAGCCGCAGGACTGGCAACAAAATTTACCGTTAGTCTTGTTGGGCCTTCGCACAGCGCCAAAAGCAGAGCTCGATTGCTGTGTGGCCGAAATGCTGTGCGGCAGCACACTCCGTGTCCCAGGGAACCCTCAGACAATAATGAGTTAGCGCCAAACAAATTCGCAATCAAAATGCGAGACCCAATGTCACGTTTAAAGTAAATAGACCCAAATCAAGGGCAAAATCGACCCCTCGTTAAAAGAGTGCTCGCATGCATTCATCAAGTAGATGCAGTACAACGGTCCTTGACCAGACCTTATGAAGGCTCATATTGAATCGTGAAGCAGAGAGACAAGGTATTCTAAATAATCAGCATAAATGAAACGGAAAATGTCTCAATAGATCGTTTTAAACTTACAATGATGCCACCCGAAATCGCAGAAGACATCTTGAACTTACCGCCATCACCACACGAGATGTAACCTTGCACACCAGTGCTAGTAAATCTCGTATGTTTCAAAAATCCGCTCATGCTCGCAGACAGGCCGTCACCAGCGCCGAGCACCAATTGCACAACAACCAACCTCCCTAAGCCAACAATCACCACCAGAAGTGGACGCAAGGTCAAACCCCCGACCGATATCGCTAAAAAACACGGAGGGCGGGAAACTCTCCAGAAGGATAGTAGCGCAAGGGCTCGCCCCTGTACTGTCCTCTCGTTTACATTTATTCATCATGATAAAAGTTATGAATAAAGTACTTTAGCCTGTGTAGAAAGAATGTATACATTAATATTTAAGTTTTATGTGGTATAACAGTGTATTAATACCACCGGAAGTATGCCCCAAGAAGCAATTTGGCTGTGCATCTCCGCAGCCCAGGGCATCAAAATACGGCCACAGGGGCTCGACCACTACACTGCTATTGTGCTCACACGCAGACACCTCATCCAGCCAATCATCAACTCTGATTTGGGCGCCGAAGTTTCAGTACCATAGCACAAAGTCCGGGAGCAAAATACGAGTTTAAAAATTAGGTATTACATCATATTAGTCAATTTATTCTTTCGTTGACACGCTTAGGCCCTAGCCATAAAAAAAGTTATTGCGTAGATAGTTACGAATATGTGATTATCAACCTGGTACTTCCAGTCCAATCTAACGCCAGTGCCCGCTCTGGTCCCTACGGCTGCACCATTCTGACGACTCACGGCATTCGTACAGGTACTGCTTTTTTGGTGCGCGTGTAGCGCTAGTGCAAATTATAGGCGGTGTTATAGTAGTAGGCCGTTGCTTTCACTTTGTCTACCAATAGTAAGTACAATTATAATATACTGTGCTATTTCTGACAAACGGCTCAAGCTGCGGAAAGCTCCATCCCCCTTCTGTTTCCTCGTGCCCGACGTGTACTAAAGTCTCACACTTGGGTCAAACAGAAGAGTTCCACGTTCCAAACTATTGACTCTGAGTCAGAATGTTCATGCCGTATCAAGTAGGCACGGATTAATGGTTATATCATGCTCACTGTTAACGTAAATAGTACCAATTCAACCCATGTCTTCCCCTTTATTACTATCATGTCTGTTACGAATGGTACATTGCTTGATAAAAGTTTGATCCAAGAGTAAACTTTAACGCTTCTACCACTCGTCATTTATCCTCCGGTTCATTGTAAAGTAAAGGTGTATTCGCCGTTGAAAAAGGCGACATTTAAAAATCAACCTTTATATCAACACCGCATCTCTGAACGTCTCCCATTTTTCCTCCACATCTCGCATGTTCTGACCTCTCACGTTGTCATATTCCAGCCCTCAACGCCTGTTGGAATTACTTAGCTCTGTTTTACACATTCAGTTCACTCACCCACCTTCACTACCTTTCTTTTTCCTCCCACTTTTTTGTTCCCTTTTTACCTCCGCTTCATTTCTAACCTTTCTTCAACCAGCAGATGGTCAGACATCCCTCCATTTTTCCCTCTCAACACCCGCCAATCCAACAGCCTTCCCACCACTCTCCTTGAAATCAGCACAAAATACATCAGCAGCGCTCTCTCCACCACTGCACCATGCGCCATCCCTACCCATGTGTACTTGTGGATAGCTCGCTGCTTGAACGAGCTGTTTCCGACCACCAGCTCTTGCTCAATACACAGACCTAACAGATCTTCTCCACTGTGTTATAGTTTCTCGACATTACTATTATCGTAATCGTTCAATGCGTTTCAGACACTAAGCACTAGGTTGAGCCAAGGCGTGGCCTCATGGGTACCTGAGAGTGCGTGTGGGCATGAATCCTGGCGTAGTGGTCGAGGACTTCCTGCAGTGGCACCCGTTTGCTGACCGGGTCATCGGTGAGGGCGCTCATCACAGTTTTCAGGGCCTCCACCACGCTCTAGAAACAAGATCAACGGTAATTTCAGTGATCACCCTTTAAAACCGGGATGAAATACAGGTAAGGGGTATCAGCTTCAAGTTATCTTGGCCATGGTTGCCGAAACATTCATAATATGCACACACAATACGTGAGAACACACCAAAAAGCTATCAAACCCTGCTGCTGTAGTCCAACATTGTTTTACTGCATACACATGAAACATTAGTGTTCTCATCTAGGATTGGGTATTATTAGTGACTTAGGAAACGTGAGAATTTGGTGAAATATTACTGGTATTGAAGTCAATAGCAAATAAGGTTTAATAATGATTCTCAAGTTACATGTGCTTACAAACCACGTAGCAAGCGGAGTGATGGGGAGAGGGAGCATTTCTAGAATAATCAGAGTGAGTGTATATAATGTTTTGTAGGCTAATACAACATTGTGGTACTGGAGGACCTTGATGCGAGTTGGAGACGTAGTAGTGGAGAATGTGGGAGGGAGGTATGTCATTCCGTGTAGAAATAACAGTGTAGAGAACCCGATAGGCTTGTGCATGGGTCGGGAGCTGGTGGTTGTCGAGCCCTACGAGCAGCTCACTAAGGCTGATGTCAGAACTCCGATATAATCTAGCTGGTGTTGGAAAACATCATGTTCAAGAACCGAGATGTCCACAAGTACACATGGGTAAAGATTGCCTATGGTGGGTGCAGTGGTGTATAGAGCGCTGAGGGCAGTTGCGTTGATTTCGAGGCAAGTGGGGGTGAGTCTGATGGATGTGCCGGTGTTGAGAGTGGAGGAATATCTGATCATCTACTGGTGATAGGTAGTTGAGGTGAGTGAACTGAATGTGGCAAGCAGTGCTGAGGAATTCCAGCAGGCTATGACAAAGAGGGCAAGGCCTTGGGAAAGGGGAAGAAAAATGGGTGACGTTCAGAGATGCAGAGTAGAAATGCGCCTGAAATGGGTCTGGTGTGGCCGTGTGTATGAGGAAGGGTTGCGAGTGAAGAAACAATAAGTTTAAAATGGCGGTGTCGAATAAGAGGAAAGCTTTCGAAGAGTGGCTGTAGAGAGAGAGAAGGTAAATGCGTGTGGTTATTAGAGTAAAGTGTGACGCTGACTCTAAGTGCGTTAGGTGGTTGTGGGAGAATTTTGAGGTGAACAAGAAGTTTTGTAAAGGCGGAGAGGGGGAGTAAGGGGGAGACGGGTAGGAAGAGGTGTGGAGAGTAATGTTGTTGGCGAGTATTGATGTACGGAAGAAGTAGGCTGAGTATTTTGACGGGACGTGACTGTTGAGGGTGACTAACATTGATGCTGTTGGTGCGCGGAGGCCGGCTTTGAGAGCAAGAATTATTGCGGACATTACTAAGAAAAGGGCGCAGTAGGCGGTAGAGGTGATGGAAGCGGGGAATGCCCCAGGTTTAGACGGTTTTGAACTGTGGGCCAAAATATGCGTGGAGTTAACCTTGTCAAATGGTTAGTAAGGGTTATACATTTTTGTTTTTTTGTCGGTCATGGTGCCGAATGCGTGGCGCAGTGCTCGCATTGTTCCGCTATTATGCGGGAAACGAAGAAAAGCAAAAAGTCAGCAAGGAAAATTGGAGACAGTACGGAAAGTGCGGTTTGCGCAGCATTATGGGTCCTAAGGAGTGGTAGAAGATGTGCAGATCAAATTTTTGCAATAAAACCTGTCTGTGAGAAGTATCTTGCAAAGAGAAAGGGTGCGTTCTACTCCTTCGAGGATATGTGAAAGACCTACAATAGGATAGACAAGAAGTCGCCGTGAATGGTGTTGTGTGTGATAATTACGGTCCCGGGTATTCGATATTGATTCCAGTAAAAGGTAGACAAGGTTGCGGTAAGCCTCCATAGCTGTACAATATCTACATGGATTGAGTGATCAGGGAGGTGAGCGCAAGTTTAATGGGTCGAGGCAATGAGCAAACGAGCAAACGAGCAAACGAGCGGACTTAGTAGTTTGAATAGGTTAATGTTTGCCGATGATACGGCACAAGTGGCAAACTCGGAGGAAAATTGTGTACCCTAGAGTCGTAGTTTGGGAGAGAGTGTGAGAAGAGGAGGCCGCATGTTAATGTGAGCAAAAGTAAAGTAAGGAGATGAAGCATAGCCAGGGTAACGCTGACGGACAGTCTTAACGACGCCGTTCGAATAAGAAGGGGAGTGGTGAGTTAGTTAGAAGACAGACTAGATTCACGTGTCCTGAGGTATTTCGGACACATGGTTAGGATTGATGATGTGAAATTGGTGAAAAGGGTGATAAGAGTGGAGGTTAGTAGGCGTAGGACTAGAATGAGATCGAAATTTTGGAGCATGGATGGCGTGAAAATGGCTTTAGAGAAGAGAGTCGCCTTTAGCAAGTTGTTGAGGAACGGGGTTGATGTGGATAGGGAGGGCCCGGCAATTATGACTCAGTATGAGTAATGAAGGGAAAACTGTCGGGCCGTGCTGTTGACATTGATAGCTGGACCTTGCTCCTGACTTTGTGAGTTGCTGGGGCTTAGCCGGACCTTTTAGTGCTAAAGGGCTCAATTATGTATGCGTCTGGGTGCGTGAGAGAAGTGTGAGGTGCGTCTTACCGTCTGTTACCTCCCTTCTGGAGGATTCGACCATACGTTTGTAGCCGTAATAAGAAGCATGCATTTGCCTGGTGCTATAATAAAGCGATTCTTCATTAGTTCCATAGAGTTCACTCATACATCTAGATACATGACCTCCAAACACTGAGGAGCACCCACGGTTTTATTGTTCTAGCATAGCTCTGGTCTGCTTTCTTAAAAGACCCTTAAAGTTAGATCTCTGGCCGTAATTGCGATTCCTCTGTCGTATAAGAGCGTCATCAGTACCACGCGACACCGGAACTCGCAGGCCCCAGCAATAACACGGACACTCACCGTGTTGTTCCTGATGGCAAGGTGAGACAACAGGTGGGCCCAAGACTTGCGTTCACTCTCCGACCCCTCCACCGCTTCGGTCATGTCCCAGGACTCTTTGATAGCCGTCTTGCGCACCCCGAGAGCGTGACACGCCTCCGCCAGCGTGGGCCAGTCCACGGACCCATCCTCGGAGCTGCCGAGCTGGGGAGGGGGAAAAATCAATTTGGGAACGATGACACTTCAGCTAGAGACTTTGTTTGTCCAAAATATAAACAGTGAAGTAAGCTAAAGCAATGCCCACTATACACAGACCTGACCCTAGCAGGAGCGATGTGAAAACTCGATGTAAATTGGGTTGTAAAAGACCAGGTCAATCAACTGAATGTTGAAATCACGAATGCTTAAATTGGTTCTGTATTGCAGATTGCAGATGTTGGAGGTTTTGGTTGGAAGGGAATGGCTTGTTGTTTTATTACCTAGGGCAAGGGGGCGCCATGCATGATTTATAACGCGTAGAAAATATTTTCAAGTAAACAAAATACTTCAACTAACAAGATAGTATCATCAGCAATATTGGTAAACTGTTCATTTCAAAAAGAAGAGCTATGTGATATGAGTGTGTGATCAATTTATAGATTAAACCACGTTATTGCAGTGCAAGAAGTCGCCTAATTTTCCGTGAAACTGATTCCTTATCACCACATGGGACCACATCAGGCCCATGTCTCCTAACCCACCTGCCGGTTGAGCACCCGCAGGATGCCCGGCGAGATGCCCTCGACAGTGGCGGGCACCGGATACTCGAGGCGGTCTTTGACGGGGGGCACGCGACCCTCCTCCAAGCACCTGGACGGGGTTGGGGCTGCAGTGTAATGCAGATAACTAGCAAGTCTTATTTACTAGTGGTTATCACTCTTACCGTGCAATTGAAATAGTGGCTCCATTACTCAATCCTACTGGTTTTCAAATTAAAGAGACGTGAATTGAAGATGGAGAATCAGAGCGAGGCTCGTGTCCCCCTTTTCAAGGAACATTTTGTTAGGTAAAAACGCCTCCAAACTTTCATAGAACGTGGAATATTAATAGATAAAGGAATAGTTTTCAAATTGCCTAGTCGGTTAATTATGATGGATATTGGGAAAGATTTGTAAGGCAATGAAAAAGTAAAGGTGTTACTTGTGCAGGTTCACCTTTAGGTGTAAGGTTTGGATGTATATTATTGTTTTTATCGGAGGAATAGCGCTAGGATAATTCGCGTTACTCATGAAATAATTCAGTTTAATTGTTCAAAGGTTATAAATTATTTGTAGGTATTTATGGTCTGCTATAAGACGTTGGACTTGATTACGGTGTAGGTGAAAATGGTCGTACACTGCTGGGTATTAGTACACGACCATTTCTGTTGTTTTAAGGTTGGTCATTTTTAATTCATTCACGTCTTGTTAGGTAAATTACGTTGAATATTGAGTAAGCATTGTAAGGCTATAAAAAGGTAAGGTTGTTACAAATGTAGGTCGATCACTTAGTATTAGGTTTGAATGGTTGTTATTATCATGTGAACAAAGTTAAGATAATTTACGATAGTTAAGGAATAATTCAGTTTATTTGATGTATGGTTAGAAATTATTGGTAAATTTTCAGTGGTTGATACAGAATGTTGGTTTTTAGAATAGCTTATGAGAAACTGTTTACCCGTTACATGGATGAGTACACGATTCCGGCGCTTTATGTGTGACGAGTTTGGTAATGTATATTGGCTACACGTCTTGTTAGGTTAATTTCGTTGGATGTTGGGTAGGTTTTGTATGGCTATGGGAGGGCAAGGGTTATTAATAATGTAATGTGTTGAAATACTATTGGAATATGAAACTAACTATATTTACAAGCCCAGATCAATTGGTGGCGGCATTTCAATGGCCGTCAGCGTCTAGAATCCGAGAGGCGTAATAAAGAACGTGGCAATGGTAGGTGTGAGCTTTTCAAAGGCTGTAGTGAGGGTACTTATTGAAACAAAGTAGGATACACAAAATACTGAGATAGAGAGTGAGGGTAGGACCGATAAAGAATGTGTATTATCTTTAGCTTTAAATCAATCTAAGTATGATGAATGTGTGACATTTGCAACATCAAAATGGGGGAGTGTATTCAGACTGCAGATATTGTAGATAATAATGAAAAGATGGGTAGAGCGAGTGTAAAATATGAATTGAATGCAAGTGAAAGTGGAATTAGCTTGTGTGAACGCAATACAAGTTAAATTAATTGTGAAAATACGCATGAAAATATACAAATAACTGTTATTCAATAGAGCAATAAAACGACATCGTGAAAACGAAGAGGAACATTGTAGAACAAAATCAAAGGTCTATTTCAGATTACAAGATAATGGGTAATCTATCTCAGATTACAAAATAATGGGTAATAATTGGAAAGAAACACATACAACAGGCTCACCAAAGCTTTTTGAAAGCGAATTTACAACAGCATTCAGTGAATGAGGCGACATGCACACTGCATTTATAAAGCAACCTGTTGTAAGGCGTAACAGTAACTGGAAATATGAGCTCAAACAAGATGTTACATCGATTAAATATAATGGAAAATGTAAACACAAGATAGTATATTTACTTGGAGCAGAATTAGCATATACATGTTGAAAAAAAAAACATGTTGACATCATACAAATTTTGCAATAGATACTTAAATATATACTAATGCTCTTGATACCAAACAAAGAACGGTGACACGCAGCTCGTGCAGTGAGAGGATTGGTGACTTATATTGACGAAGGTGGCACTGAGTCAGTGAATAAAGAACAAGCATGCAGTAAACTGTTGGGATGACAGAGCCAGAGGTAAATCAATAGTCTAGGTAGGGAGATGTGTGGGAGGAGAGCACTGTACAGACTGAGGTAGCCACCAAAGGGGTAGCCACCAAAGGGGTAGCCACCAAAGGGGTAGCCACCAAAGGGGTAGCCACCAAAGGGGTAGCCACCAAAGGGGTAGCCACCAAAATATGTGGTTTGTTCGATATCAATTGCAATCGAAAAGAAAATTTGAATACGTTTATTGATAGAGAATAAGTTAAAATCATTGGAAAACTTACGAAAACAATGTATTAAATGCTTGATATTAGAAATAAAACCATATATATATATGTACACGAAAAGTGTAGGAGGGAATTTAAGCATGAAAAATAATGAATCATTTAGAAGCTGTACGCACGGAATCATTGTATACAAGTAAGATTGCACAAGAATCTATTGAAAAAATAAGAAAATAAAAAATTGTTTGTAACGTATAGGAAACAACGTGAGAAACGGGACAAAGCCACATGATCGAAGTCACTAAATTTGACAGTAAATATAAAAAATACATGTCGTTATTTTGAAAAAAATGTACATAGGTAACAAAAGCTAAACAGCTAAATATCTGTGAATATCCTATTTGATAAACCATAAAAGATACACGGAAATTATACAAATTAAGTAGGAGATGATGGGGTGGAATAATTATAAATGAATAGGGTCGTGAATAAAACAAGTAATTTGATCAGAAAACAATAAAATTATAAAAAAACATATAGAGGATAAAAACTCGAAAACGGTCGGAGACGTGACACTAGACACTATATAAGCGACTAAATCTAATTATAAATTCAATAATTTTGATTAGAAAACGACAAATGGTGTTGAATGGATTTTTTTGATACCTGAATTTATACTATTTACATATAT
>SDVV010026179.1:0-12300 GCA_016164225.1 Gammarus roeselii | reverse complement strand
TAAGGTGCGGGCTACGCGCTCCAACACCTGCTGAGGGGGAAGATGAAGAAGAGACAAAAAACGGGGATCCCATGCATGAGATCTACACTAGGTGTAGGGAATTTCACGCATGAGAACAGCAAGAATGGAAAGAAGAAGAAATAGTTGTAAAAAAAGGTTGCATGAAAGAAAGAGCGCAATTTGGCTGTTATTTGCCACCCGAAATGGGAATAGTTAGAACCGGTGTGTGCATGTCTGAGTGTGAGTGTATGTGTGTGCGTGCGTGTCTATGTGTGTGTTTGTGTGCAGCGACTATTAGGAGAGTTGTTAAGAAGGAGTCTGAGACAAGTTTAAGGAAATTTGAACTAAACATAAGATGCAAATGAGGTAAATAAAAAGTCAAGCAAATCAGGACGGGGGAGAAAAGGAGAGATGGTAAAGGGTGAAGAAGAGGGGAGTCTGAAATGAAATAAGGGTGTTCACCCCCCCGGTTGGGCCGTGGTGCGGCCCGTGAACCTAACAGATGCCTAGGGGGGGCAGTCAAGACAAATAGCGGAAACCCATTGAATATAGTGTGCGTGTAATCAAACATGCACAGCAGTGTTCTCCAAAGCTGCAATGAGGCATAGGGTTAAGCGGTTACATTGTGTGAGGAGCTGCCTGGTCTTCCTACCAACAAGGCCGCGGTGAATCGCCAGGTTCGTCGCGCATGCAACCTGCCACAGCAGCGGCAATGCAGCTGAAACGCTATCCACTCGGCCACAACGGCCAAGTGAAGTAATTTTATGGATGGAGAAAATCAAAGTTATCCACATTTGATCAATTGGTTTCATGAAAGAAACGGCACTTCACTTGAATTTGCACTGCCGTTTGGTTCCTACCATTAATAATGAAATTAAGCAGATCCTGGCTACCAGCCATGATTTTAAAGAGTTGATCAAGAGGGCACATCACCACCGGAGTTCTAACGCCAGCCTTAGTGAGCACCCACAAAGGGGGCGACGTGTATAAATTTTGAAAGGTTCGCACTTCCTCACGTGCGGAAAGATTGATTGATTGATTTGGGCCTCATTTCCACCAGAACGTGCGGAAAGAGCAACATGATTAAATTTAAGTGTTCCTTTATTGTGGTATGTTTGCACACTCGGGCATATGGGATTTTATTTAAAGTTATCTTCTTCTATACCGAAAATAACATTTAAAACTAGCTCTCCATGGAGCTTCACGTTTCTATGATTTTTGATTACTGTGCCGGATTTGATTTGGGCCTCATTTCCACCAGAGCCTCAACGTGAGTCATAATAGGCTTCCCCGTAGGGCTCGATGATCATTGGTTCCAATAGGCTCGCGCGCCTAGGTGTGCGAGGAAAAAACAAAACAACGCTTTTAACGTTAGAAAGGGAGTGAAAATTTTAGCAATGTCAGACGCATGCTGGTGCGCAAAAAAAAAACGCTTACTCGAAACGGACCTCCGCTCCCATCCTTTAGAACGTAAAGAGTGATCTGTACGCACCCTAGTGCGCACAGGTAGCATCGTCGAGATTAGTACAAGGTCAGTGGCTACACGGGCAAATTCAGCTCCGACAGCAACGCAACATAATATTTACAGCTACGCAGTTTAGTTGTTTAAATACAATTTATTCATTTAGGTAAGATAAAGACTCAGATGAACCGAAACGAATCCTCGCCTATAACCCCTCAGAACCTCATGTATATGTCCATTCGCCAGTGCGCTCAGATAGTATCGTCGAAATTGGTACAGGTTCACGACTACTCGGACTAAGCCAGCTCTGACAGCAACTCAACACAATGTTTCCAGCTACGCGGTCTATTTGATTTCAAGTACAATTTATTTAATCAGGCAAGATAAAGACTTAGACAAAACGAATCCCCGCCTCCAACCACTTAGAACTCCAAGAATTGGTACAAGGTCTATGGCTTCACGGATTAGATTGACTCCAACAGCAACACGTCATAAGGTCTTATAGCTGCGCAATCCAGGTAAACCCCAGAAACTGCGTATGGTCCGTGCACGCGCAGCGAGCACAGCTCCTCGAGTCCCCCGAGACCCCTCGCCTCAGCTCATCTCGGTTAGTCTCGAATCATTTCGGCCAGTTTCGGCTCGTCGCGACCAACTCGACTCGCCTCAACATGTTTCGATTGATCTCGACGCACCTCGACCAGGCTCGACGCGACCCTCGCCCCCTGCGCCAGCAATCCGCGGACTGTAATGGTTAATTGTTCTACTCATGCATCTCACAAACATTTTTCTGTGTATGGGTTTTACAGCGCTGGGAGGGGGAAGCAGAGGTTACAGGATTTAGAGGGGCTGCTAAAGGGTCCCACAGTTTTTCAAAAGGATCCCAAAGGGTCCCAAGGGTGTTCCAAGGGGCCCCAGAAAGGTCCAAGTGGACCCCTCCAAATCCACCTGGTCTCCCAAGTCCTCCGGGTTCCCGAAACCCTGGGTCCCAGAGTCCCGCGGGTCCTACGAAAACCTCCCCTGTCTGGGTCACCTTGTCTCAACCAACCTCGATACGTATATTAATAACAAATTCAGAATTTATCACCATGAAAAAAGGGCAGAGAAAAATGATAAAGCCCAAGCAAGAAAAAATAATAAAATACTAAAATAAAGTGTTAATGATCTTTAAAATGAATAATCATCCATCCACCTCAACTGTGCCGGAGTACATCTTGTGATGAACGAATTATTAAGCTTGTGCTTCTTTCAAATATTTACACGGCTTCGTACATGCCGGTTTGTAAGGACAATACGATAGCCTTGCAGAGTGAAAGGGGGATTTAAGAATCTCGTCTATCTTCCGCGAGTGCGTTGCACACCATCCATGTTTAGTAGAGATATACGACCTCGTTTATCTCTACATTAAGAACGTGGCTTTGGAGGACCCACCTGCAATTGTTTGAAGGCCGCTATGAGCTGAAGCAAAACCAGCGCCAGGGTGCGCCGCTGCGCCGTGCTGCTCTCGGGTGCGGCTCGCAGCTGTTCCGACAGCAGATCACGGTATTGCGGCAGAGAACGCAGCACCAGGCGGGGCATCACCCACACAGTGCCTGTAGAAGATGATAGGGAACCATGGGGCACTTGAGTTGGAAGATGTATCACGTACGATTCGGAATATTTGTAATCACCGTCAAAGCAATGCTAATAAAGGTCGATAATTCTGCCTAATTACGTTGTTACTTAACAGGTGTTTATTTAACTCGCATAAAACTTGAATGAATGCTGCAACTCGAGAGGTATCAGTCTGCTGTGTGTGGTTGTTAAGTTGTACGGGAGAGTGCTGATCAAAAGGATTAGAGACTACGGACTGCGCGATTGGAGAGGAACAGCGTGGCTTTAGGAGTGGTAGAGGGTGTACCGATCAGATTTTTGCAGTGAGACAGGTCTGTGAAAAGTACCTTGCCAAAGGAAAGGATGTGTTCTGGGCCTTCATAGATCTGGAGAAGGCATACGACAGGATTGACAGGGAAGCGCTGTAAAGGGTGTTGCGTTTGTAAGGAGTGGGCGGACATCTATTGAAAGCAGTGGCAGTGTAAAGTTTCTATGCTGACAGCCGAGCATGCGTCTGAGTGGGGAGCGAGGTAAGTGATTGGTTCACAGTTAAAGTGAGACAAGGCTGCGTGATGTCTCCCTGGCTGTTCAACCTCTATATGGATGGAGTGGTCAGGGAGGTGAACGCGAGTGTGCTGGGTCGTGGCTTGGAACTGTTGGAAGCGAATGGGCGGAGTTGGCAGTTGAGCCAGTTGCTATTTGCTGATGATAGGGCCCTGGTTGCGGATTCAGAGAAGCTATGTAGGCTAGTGTCTGAGTTTGGTTGAGTGTGTGAGAGGAAGAAGCTTCGAGTGATCGTGGGTAAGAGAAAAGTAATGAGATGCTCGAGGACTGTCGATGCGAGCAAAATTAGTGGCACACTAAATGGAGAGCTCTTGGAGGAAGTTCAGTGTTTTAAGTATCTGGGCTCCCATGTGGAGATAACTGCACAAGTGGAAACTGAAGTGAAGGAGGGATGTAAAGTGTTGGGTGCACTAAAGAGTGTAATGAGCTGTAGGACGTTGGGGATGGAAGCAAAGAGAGGGCTGTATGAGGGTGTTGTTATCCCAACTGTGCTCTACGGAGCTGAGGGGTGAGAGCAGAGGAGAAAAGAAGGTCGATTTTTTTCGAGATGTTATGTTTGAGGAGCGTGGCTGGAGTAACGCTGAGAGACCGGATCACCAACGACGTGGTTCGAATCAAAACAGGGATGGTAAAAAAGTTGGAGGACAAAGTGGATTCGCGTATTCTGAGATGGTTCGGGCACATGGAGAGGATGGATGTAGGGAGATTGGTAAAAAGGGTGATGAATGCGGAGGCGAGTGGTCGCAGTCCTAGAGGTAGACCGAAGTTAGGGTGGATGGATGGTGTGAAGCAGGCGTTGGGAAGGCGAGACATGAATGTGGAGTTGGCGAGAGAGCGTGCAATGAACAGGCGTGAGTGGAGAATGGTTGTGAATGGTTGATTTTGACGCTGCTCTGATGTGCTTTCCCGCCCTTGGCATCCCGCTGTCGGGATGGTCATGAGTGGGCCGGGCCCGGCAATTATGACGCGGCGGAGGTAAACCAGTGAAAACTGTCGTGTCCTGCTGCTGACGACGGATCCTCGGACTGCTCTCGTGACCCAGAGTGTATGTTTGGGGGGGGGGGGGGGGTACTGGCCAGACCCTTTAGCACAAAAGGGATAAGTTGTGTGAGTGTGAGCGTATGAGGGTATGAGGTGCGCCTTGCCGTCGGCCACCCCCCTTGCTGGGGCATGCGGCCTAGTGTCTGTATCTGTAAAACTTGCCAAAACACCACAGTGAGTGGTGACAAGTTCAGAGGAGCACTGGTATTCTCACATATGAATCAATTTTCTTCCATACACTGAACTACATGGTTGCAGTGCCCTTCGAGAATGTTGCGTCATCTGAATACTCAGAGCATATTTCAATGCCCCATAGGATTCAAGTGTGTGTACTTAGCTTGTTCTTCATGAGAAAAATTGAAGCATTCGTCAAGTGTGCGCGCTTCCCCACCACAATTTCATACACGACTTACCAAATAAAAGAATGGATTGAGACTTACGGCGCCAACCACGCGTTAGATAGAGTGACCAGTGATACTTACGGCGCCAACCACGCGTTAGATAGAGTGACCAGTGATACTTACGGCGCCAACCACGCGTTAGATAGAGTGACCAGTGATACAAGTAAAGCTCCACACCAACGGGAAAAGAAACATGCCACCGAAAGAAGGTTTCTTGCAGCATGCCGAGAGATAACATTACCAGACCAAGCCTGACTCAAGCATCCGCAACGGTACATACTTAGGTAGGAATTAAGGAACAAAACAGCATTAAATTCTTTTAAAAAAAGCCTTTTATGTGTGTTCCTAGAGGCCAAATCATCAAGAAATGACTCATGTGTGCTCTTAGTGGCAGTTTCAGACCACCTTTGTTGTAACGCTCAGTCGGCTTATGGATGCAATACTGCAGAGCTCGCAATAAAATAAATACATTGCTTCATTGCATTGCTCGAGTTCCAGTAGGTTGCTCACCTCCAACTCTCGCCTCCTTCAGCACCGCGAGGGGGGATGGACCCAGGAGGGGGTGGGGCTCCAGGGTGGGCTCGGGGGTGATGACCACCGTGACGGGGGTCTGGCGCACACTGCCGCATTGGAACACCTGAGGGAAGGAGAACTAATAAAAGCAACCGAAGGAATGCTGTACAAGAAAAGAAAAATCAGCATCGGCAGCTGAGGGTCGGCAATTATGGCGCAGAGCGGTTAAGCCGGTGTTGGCTGTCGGCTAACACTGGATTAACCGCGCTGCGTCATTATTGCCGACCCTCTTAATAAAATACATATTCAAAAATATTAATTCCCTACTACATTGAGATTTATGAAATTCCACTTCCTAAATATGTGAATATTAAAAGGAAACAATGAACTCCAATAATTCTTTTCCTGCCACTGACCCGGAGTCCCGCCTTGACGGGTGGAGCGTCCCCTCGCAGCGCCACGTCCTGCCAGCTCCGCGTCTCGCGGGCAACTGACACGTACGCGGCAGAAGGAAGGAAGGAGCCGGAACACACCTGAAGGGGACGAGGACATTTAGTTAGATACAAGTGTAATGACATTCTCGATTATTCCCTAAAATAAAAAGGGGGGGGGGGGGTTGGAAGATGTTCAATGAACAAGTTTGTTACAAAGTCGTAGGAACAGAACAGGAACAAAAGGACGGGGAAAACATAGGAACAAAACCATTGGAACTTAATTTTCCTATGATCATCCTTGGTCCGGCCGCTTGCAGTGTCTATTAAGCTTTCTGTGGGTGATGCCGTCTCAAATGCACATATACCAACAAAATATTTGTAGACAATTCAGACGAGACCTAAATTATCAGTCCGGTCTGCATATTCGAGTTGTAAGAGCATAATTGAGGAAAAAGCGTCAAGAGCCGATCCAATCTCGAACCAGCGTCGCAAAATAAGAGGCCAGCGCTTTAACCCGTCGACCCTACGCCGGTGAAGTTAGACCCTCTAATCTACCTTAGACACAACTGAAGTCGTGCTCAAAGTTGTCTTGTGTAACAGACTGTTTTAGTTTAGGCTCAAACTGTTCCCGTCTGGACTGCACTTATCACCAGTCATGTCGCCGTTACCTGTAATGATAGTGACCAGGGTCACTAGCAGCAGCTGAGTCGATATCAGAGCGTTCAACGTTAATATGAATAGTAGAGCTCCAACATAAAAGTCATTCTCTGCACGCGGTCCGGTGCTCGTGATTTTGAGAAGCACAGTACACAAATTAGGCAAGAAAATGTAGTATAAAGGCGTTAGGGTAGTATATTTAGGGGCGTTCGAGAGGCACACTCATTTCATATAACCACAGCGTCTATACCCTTACCAGCAGTTGGTACACGCTGCCCCACGTCTATTAACAACAACGTCTATACCCTTACCAGCAGTTGGTACACGCTGTCCCACGTTTATTAACAACGTCTATACCCTTACCAGCAGTTGGTACACGCTATCCTCCGTTTATTAACAACTACGTCTATACCCTTACCAGCAGTTGGTACACGCTGTTCCACGTTTATTAACAACAACGTCTAAGCCCTCACCAGCAGTTGGTACACGCTCTCCTCCGTTTATTAACAACAACGTCTAAACCCTTACCAGCAGTTGGTACTTACTGTCCCGCATGTATTAACAACAGTGTCTATACCCTTACCAGCAGTTGGTACACGCTGTCCCACATGTATTAACAACAGTGTCTATACCCTTACCAGCAGTTGGTATACGCTGTTCCACGTTCATTGTTGCCGTATCTAGATTACGATGATATTTTGTATCCCCAAAATCAGCTGGTCCGGGCTGAGAGACGTTTTCTTGAACGCACCTAATCTGGTCAAGTATGAAAGCCTTATTCACTCGAGTCGAGTGACGGCGCTTACCGGCAAATCAGAATGAGTGGTGAAGCAGGTCATCATTCCTCTCATCAATGAGTGGCAAAACAGGTTATCATTCCTCTCAGTAATAAGTCGTGTAACAGGTCATCATCATACCTCTCAGCGATGAGTGGTGAAACACCACATCCACTTCGCTCTACTTCAGGAAACAAAACCTAAACAACACTCCAAAACAGCAAATTTTCTTGGATACACAACACTCCGCAACGACCGTCCTAACAACGACGGTGGTGGTGGACTTATTACACAAGTACATAAAAATCTCCACTTCACCAACACAACCGCTTTTACCATCGCACAACTTCCCCCTGACCACATTCTGGAACTACATCACTTCACATACAAATTCACAAAAAACCAATACCATCTATTTAACATTTACATCCCTCCATCCAGTAATGTCCACCTTTCTGTACGCCCCCCCTGGACTTACCTTAACACAACCACTAACACCTTCACCCTGGATGATTGCACCGCGCACAACCTCTCTTGGCTCGCCTCGCAGAGGTGACTGGAGGAGCGGTGCTCCCATTGATCAGCTAGATACACTTATCACACTAATCAACGCAGACACGCCCGCTCGCAAACCTTTTAATCCCAACACGCAACAGACTTTCATTCGGCTCCCCCAATCTCGCGCTAAATTGCCAATGGACGGTCCACGGAGACATGTCATCCGACCGCCTCCCAATAGTCATTAACTACAAGCTTCGATCCCCAGTCCACAACAAACCCCCCTCACACTTTTCGTAATTACAAGAGAGCAGACTGGGACGAATACACAACATCAATTGAAATCACCCTACAAGACTTTGACATCATCCAATACACATCCATTGACACAGCCACAAAACACTTCAACACAGCACTCGACCACGCAGACAGACAACACATACCCAACGGGTTCATTCGCGGTTTCAATCCAGCCTTCTCGGCCAACATTAAGAGGAAACTTCAGCAGCGAAACCACCTTCGTATCTTACCCTTCACCAACGACTGAATCACTCTGATTCAAATCTTTAACGCAGAAATAGATGCAAATATCCGGGAGCAGCATCATCATCAAAATGATGAAAACTCATTAGGAGCCTCAACAACACAAACACGAACCTTATAGACACACATGTGGTAATCCTTCCACCCAATACCCACACCATCCCATCAGACCAACAACAAGCGGACATACTCAACAAACACTACGCCAACACCTGCCACCTACCACACCACCCGCGATACTCGCGGGTGGTGATGATACTCGAACAGCTACCCAGATTGCAGAGCGAACCAAACAGACACCCCTTCACACCAGCCATGACAATATCCGCCACCCGCCAGACTGAAAATACCTCAACAGCGGGCCCAGACGGCATATTATACATTCGCCTTAAACATCCAGAACCACACGCCATCGCCGCTCTCAAAAACATTTCAAACTTCTCCGTACTACACAATGCAATACCAAACATCTGAAAACAAGCTAAAAGCATTCCTATCCTAAAACGCGACAGATCTAGCCTCATAGAGACCTATTTCCCTACTCTTAAACCCCTCGAAAAATCTTGGAGAGAGTGGTTCTAAACATATTTAATGCACACATCCCACTTTCCCCTTCGCAACACGGTTTCAGGGCTCAACACTCCAAAACCATGCTCCTCGCCAGCATCACCCAGACCATCCATTAAGGCCTGAACGAAAAGAAACCAGCCAAACGAACACTGGTATGCGCTATCGATATTAGTGAAGCCTTCGACACAGTTCCGAGACACGTCCTCATAAACAAGATACTCAACACCCACATCCATCCAAATAGCAAGAAGTAGGTTGCTCATTTCCTCTCCGGTAGACATGCACACACTGTCTACAACAATAAGCCTTCTCGAATCCGCCACTTCCCTAATGGCGTCCCACAGGGATCTGTGCTTCCCCCCTCCCTTTTAAATGCCTTTATGCACGATTTGCCGATTCCTACAGAACCCAACACTCACATCAGCTCATACGCGAACGATCTTACAATAATCACACAACACCACAAAAACGAGACCGCAGCTGCACACCTCCAGCAGTACCTGAACTCCCTGCAAGTCTGTCTGCTGGACAACAGAATGAAAGTGTCTGCAAGCAGATCGTCCCTCCCATTGTTCACCCCAGATAACAGTTAACACCGCATCCACCCCATGTCACGCTCAACAACATCCCCATACCCCACAGCCCCACTACAACTATCCTTGGAGTAACTTATGATGGGGGATGACATTCAAGCCTCACACAATCAACATCGGCACCAAAACCAGACCCAGACTGAACGTGTCTAGGGTAGGTACTCACTACCACCCCTTACGGTCACTCCAAGGAATCAATTACAACACTATACAAACATTTCTTCGGGCCCGTAATCTCCAACGCAAACACAGTTTGGTCCTCGGACCTTGCACCCACACACATTAACTCCCTGAAAAGGACACAGAACACGGCTTTGTGCATTGCAACATGCTGTACACAGAACACACCCTTTCCGCACTTGCAAGGAGAACCCAAGGTTATCCCTCTCAAGCATCATCGTGATATGAGAGGGATCCAATTCTTCAAACAGATTTCAGACAGGACACACCCCTTCCACAACCTACTGCACCCGCGTCCAACCAATCGACACCTACGTAACACACCGGCAACACACTTCTGTTCCCTTTACGCGACCATTCCTTAACCTACAGATAACACATCTATGCACAAGCAGCTACACACGTACTCCACAGCTCTTACATTAAAAGAACACAGAGCCAACACGATCTTGCAGAGCCACCCGCTTGGGGTGGACGTGAAGGAGTTGGGGTTGCCCAGGGGTGACAGGGTCCCTCTGTCAATGCTTCGGTGCGGGCACTACACGGCCCTACAGTCATACCAGCAACGACCGGGAAATGTCCCCTCCGATCTCTGCTTGCGGTGCCGGGGTTCACCCGATACGGTCGAGCACGTCATAATGTCGCGCCCAACCACCGCACCCGGCAGGCTCCACCATAACATCACGTCAGTGCGTGATCTATGGAAGCGCCCGCGCGACAGCATCAGATACCTCAGGGGTGCAGGCCCAATATAGGGCCTATCAACTGCGGTAGCACCCCCAACACGCACACGTCAGTGGGTTCCCGGGCCTCGAGCTGCGCAGTGGCTGTGGCTCCTCTATCGAAGGGGGAGTTGGGTTTGAGCAACAACAACAGGTCATCATTCATCTCAGCAATGAGTGGCAAAATAAGTCATCATTCCTCTTAGCAATGAGTGGTGTAATAGGTCATCATCATACCTCTCAGCAATAAGTGGTAAAACAGGTCATCATTCTTCTCAGCAAATAGTGGCGTAACAGGTCATCGTACCTCTCAGCAATAAGTGGTGAAAAAGGTTATCATTCCTCTCAGTAATGAGAGGGTCAACAGGTCGTCATCATACCTCTTAGTAATGAGTGGTGTAACAGGTCATCATACCTCTCAGTAATAAGTAGTGTAACAGGTCATCATTCTTCTCAGCAACTAGTGGCGTAACAGGTCATCGGACCTCTCAGTAATGAGTGGTGTAACAGGTCATCATACCTCTCAGTAATGAGTGGTGTAACAGGTCATCATTCTTCTCAGCAACTAGTGACGTAACAGGTCATCGTACCTCTCAGCAATAACTGGTGAAAAAGGTCATCATTCCTCTCAGTAATGAGAGGGTCAACAGGTCGTCATCATCATACCTCCCAGCAATGAGTGGTGTAACAGGTCATCATCATACCTCCCAGCAATAAGTGGTGAAACAGATCATCATTCCTCTAGCAAAGAGTGGTGTAACATGTCATCATACCTCCCACCAATGAGTGGTGTAACAGGTCATCAGCATACCCTCAGTAATGAGTGGTGTAACAGGTCATCATACCTCTCAGTAATAAGTGGTGTAACAGGTCATCATACCTCTCAGTATTGAGTGGTGTAACAGGTCATCATGTTATACTCCTTACATATCGGTTTATATATATTTTTATGTATAGTCGCTTCTCTCAGCGACTACGGGCCCTGGGTAGGATTCCAAACATATTACTGTAAGCGTAGGATGGTTTCGTTGTACTAAATAACTCCGTCGTGTTGATATCTACATTGATGCCTAGTTTTAAATCTGTACGTTTTGTGTATTTCTTCTACTCGCACGAGAACCGTTGTAAGTGTAGGCCATTTGTTCCTGTCGATCAAGTGGAGACGTCAACATTTCTTGTGTCTGTTAGGATAACGTCTGTCCCGGGTTAGGTTACGTAGACGAGAGCCTTTGTAAGTGTAGGCCATTTGTGACTGTACAACAAGTGCAAAGGTCAGCATTTCGGTGCCTGCAATAGAATTGCATGAGGGCCATGTGTTGATTATACAGATACAGACACTAGGCCGCATCCCTCAGAAAGGGGGGTGGCCGACGGCAAGGCGCACCTCACACCCTCACACGCTCACATTCACACAACTTAGCCCTTTTGTGCTAAAGGGTCCGGCCGGTACCCCCTCAACTTACACTCTGGGTCCCGAATGTACCGAGGAACCGTCGTCAGCAGCAGGGCCCACAGTTTTCACTGGTTTACCCCCGCCGCGTCATAATGGCCGGGCCCCCCCCACCCACGACCATCCCGACAGCGGGATGCCAAGGGTGGGAAAGCACATCAGAGCAGCGTCAAAATCAACCATTCACAACCATTCTCCACTCACGCCTGTTCATTGCACGCTCTCTCGCCACCTCCACATTCATGTCTCTTCTTCCCAACGCCTGCTTCAGACCATCCATCCATCCAAACTTCGGTCTACCTCTAG
>SDVV010026178.1:0-12301 GCA_016164225.1 Gammarus roeselii | reverse complement strand
AAAATAATAGAGCCCAAGCAAGAAGAAATAATAAAATACTAAAATAAAGTGTTAATGATCTATAAAATGAATAAGCATCCATCCACCCCAAATCCCTTGCGCCAGCAATCCGCGGACTGTAATGGTTAATTGTTCAACTCAAGCATCTCACATAAACGTTTTTCTGTGAATGGGTTTTCCAGCGCTGCGAGGGGGGGGGCAGAGGTTCCAGGATTCAGAGGGGCCTCTATAGGGTCCCACAGTTTCCCAAAAGGCTCCGAAAGGGTCTCAAGGGTGTCCCTAAGGGCCCCAGAAAGATCCAAGTGGACCACCCCAAATCCACCTGGTCTCCCAAGTCCCCCGGGTTCCCGAAACCCCGGGTCCCCGAGTCCCGCGGATCCCACGAGGACCTCCTCTCCCTGGGTCACCTTGTCTCAACCAACCTCGATGCATATAATAAAAATAACCAATGCAAAATTTATCACCATGGAAAAAGGGCAGATAAATATAATAGAGCCCAAGCAAGAAGAAATAATAAAATACTAAAATAAAGTGTTAATGATCTATAAAATGAATAATCATCCATCCACCCCAAATATATTGGATTGAGACAAGGATGTCAATTGTCACCATTATTATATAATGTTTACACTGATGATCTGAATTTTTTATCAGGCAGGGAGAACGTGGGTTGTCATGCTGTCAATTGCTGTGTTAATAATCTTAGCTGTGCCGATGATATGGTGTTAAGTAGAAGTAGTAGTTTGATTTTGTTTTCCACCGGAGTCCCAACGCGAAGTTAATGCAGACCACCGTAGGGAAATTGAAGAGTGGCAGAGTAGGTGCAGCGTAGATTAGGAGTAGGTTTACCGTAGTTACAGAGTTGGTTTACCGTAGTTACAGAGTAGGTTTACCGTAGTTACAGAGTAGGTTTACCGTAGGTACAAAGCAGGTTCAACGTAGATTTTTTTTATTTGATTTTGGCCTCATTTCCACCAGAGCCTCAACGTGAGTCATAATAGGCTCCCACGTAGGGCTCAAGGATCATGGATTCCAGTAGGCTCACACACCTCTGTGTGCAAGAAAAACAACGTTGTCAAAGTTAAAATATTTGAACATTTTAGTCGTGTCAGACGCACGCTGGTGAGCACAATAATAACGTTAGGACAAAACGGACCTACGCTTTCAATCATTTAGAACTTCATGAGTAATATGTATGCGCGCTAGAGCGTACAGGTAGCATCGTCAAGATTGGTACAAGGTTTACGGCTACACAGACAAAGTAAGCTCCGACAGCAACGCAACACAATGTTTACAGCTACATGGTCTAGTTCAGTTAATGTACATTTTATTTATCTAGGAAAGATGAAGACTCAGACGAAACGAATCTAATCCCTGCCACCAACAACTTAAAACTTCAAGAGTAATAAGTACGCACCCCAGTGCGCACTGATAGTATCGTCGAAATTGGTGCAAGGTCACCGGCTACACGGACAAATTCAGCTCCGACAGCAACGCAACACGAAGTTCATCGCTGCGCGGTCCAGTTAAATTACATTAGTTTTGATTTTTCATGTAAGACGAAAACTCAGACTAAACTAATCCCCACCTCCAATCATTTCGAACTTCACGAGTAATATGAACGCACGCTAGTGCGTACAGGCAGCATCGTCGAGTCTGGTACAAGGCCCACGGCTACACGGACAGAGTCAGCTCCGACAGCAGCGCGATACAATGTTTACAACTGCACGGCCTAGTTCGATTACATTACAATTGATTTATTCAGGAAGGTAAGAACTCAGACAAAACGAATACCCACCTCCACCTCCTCAGAACCTCAAAGAGTAATATGTACGTATGATAGTGCGCACAGATAGTATCGTCGAAATTGGTACAAGGTCCACGGCCTTACGAATCAGATCTACTCCAGCCGCAACGCATCACAAGGTTTATAGTTACGCGGCAAAGGTCAACCACAGACATTACACATGGTCCGCGCACGCGCGACCGAGCGCAGACTGAAAAAAAACTTATTCACAAAATCACAAACAGGAGCTCTCGCAGAAGTATACTAGCATTATTTTATAAGACAGAATTGTGGAACGTGAAGAGGAAAGAAAGGGCAGGTTCATCATGGGCTAAAAACTGCTCAGATTTTTATCATTGCACTTATTGTTTAAGGGAATAAGGTGGGAGAGGGCAGAGGTGTTATGGGTCCCGAAAGAATCCAATGAGCCCCGGAGGGTTACCCAAGTCTCCCGGGTCCCCTCGTCTCAGCTCATGTAGTAGTAGTTGTTACTTCACTTTTCCACCGGAGTCCCAACGCGAAGTTAATGTACACTCCCTCGCAGGGCAATTGAAGAGTTGCAAAGTAGGTGCAGCGTAGATTACGAGCAGGTTCAACGCAGACTCCGAGTAGTTCCAACATAGATATAGAATAAGTTCAACACAGACACAGAGTAGATCTAACACAGATACAAAGTAGGCCCAACGTAGATACAGAGTAGGTCTAACACTTAGTTACCGAGAAGGTTCAACGTAGACACAGAGTAGGTTCAACGCAGATACCAAGTAGGTCGCTGCGCGAACATTTTTTTCTTTCACTCAAGCATTTTGGGGTTGGAGTGGGATGGCAGAGGTGTCGCGGGTCCCAAAAGCGCCCGACGAATCCCGAAAGATCCCCCAAGTCCACAAGCTTCCCGGGTCCCCTCGTCTCAGCTCATCTCGGCTTGTCTCGAATCACCTCGGACAGTCTCGGCTCGTCGCGACCAACTCGACTCGTCTCAACATGTTTCGACTGATTTCGACGCACCTCGACCAGCCTCAGCGCGGCTATCCCCCTTTGCGTCAGCAATGTTGTGGACTGTAATAACTAATTTCTCTACTCAAGCACTCCACACATATACATTCCTCTGTGTATGGGTTTTACAGCGTAGGGAGGGGGGAACAGAGGTTCCAGGATTTAGAGGGGCTTCAAGAGGGTCCCAGAAGAGTCCAAGTGGCTCTCCTCAAGTCCTCCTGGTCTCCCATGTCCCCAGTAGTATAAAGTACCGCAAAACGCTAATTAGTGAAGGATTATAGATAGGGATAAAAGAGTTACTTTTGTTGGGCGGGGTAGGGCGCGATGCATGCAACTTGACTCACCGAGCGTAGAAACGGGGAGCGGGGGACGGTGGGTACCGGAACTGGTTTGGTGCCTAAGTCAGCTAACGGACGGGAGGAGGGGGGGAGACCGGAAGGGGGGGACGGAAGGGGAACGGCGGGATGGAAGCAGGCTTACGGCCTTAATTGGCAAGGTTTGTGTTATGAACATTTCAATTTGTACTGTATTTTGATATATATTATATTTATATACATGTTTTTTCTTCTTTAGATGGTTGTAGTGGAGTATAATTGGTCACTGCCTGTTGCTTGTTATATATATTTATCCGACTCCGGTATGAATAGTGTTATAGCAAGTTTTCTGGAGGGGGGGATTGGTGCAGTAGAGAACCCCCCCCCCATAGGTAGAAAGTTGAATGCGCTCATGAAAAATTATGTGAGTTTGTTCTTGCCTATTCCTTGTCTTATAAATTTGTTTCCGTGGCACGTTTGCTACGTTGTGAGTGTATATATCGTTATATATCTATGGCTGTTTTATTGTTCCTATATATTTTTTTCTGTGGACATATCTGTTGGTATTCTTATTTAGTTAAGGTATATATGACTCATTCGATGCTAGATTGGTGGGTTCGTAGCGGTGGGGGCTTGCGCTATTTTTGTATGTTGTGTTCATTTATCACTATAGATTCTTTTATAGGATTAGTGTGGTAGGCATGTCTTAGAACTCAATTTGCAGCCTTAGTGTGCGTCCGGCCCTGTTTGTACCAGCCTGAAGGTAGGATTACAGGCAAGGTTCTGTGTTTCCCACCTATTTATTTTCAAATGTATATAATATCTATAGAAATTGTAAATATTATTTGTCAGGTCGTTTGCGGTTAGTGTATATATATTTTTTTCTTAAGATGCTGTATCTTCGTTCGAGTTTCTTTCTACCCCATATTGCATTATCCAATTTTGGAACATTTATATCAGTGTTCCATTGATGCGTTTTTCCAATAGCAAAAATACCTGAACGATATGGATTTACTGTAAGTTAAAATATTATGTTATGTATACTTAGTAATGATCGATTGATTCATGTTGAATTTGCGCTGTTTTTGAAATTTCGACCAGTTAACCCATACAGTTTTAGGCATTTTACTGTATTTTAGACTTGCAGCTTCCACAATATTTCAGGCATAATGGGGTCGGTTGGTGTATCATTGTGGTAGTTTAATATGTATATATGATACATCTGTTACGATTTAGCCGTAGTTACTTTAGTTAAAGTGTTAATTTATCCCTGTTTTGGATAGAAGTTGTGGCTGATTTCATTAGATTTTTGTATGTTCTACACCGTATTTACTATAGGTTTCAGTTACGTCGCCTGCATGTCTTGGTATCTTATTCACATTTCTTGTTTGTTTGGTTAAATGATAGTTCATTCTCATTCATCACGTTTTTAATGTATGTTTTGGGTATGGTAGAGAATTAATCTTCTTGCTTTGTTTTATCTCGTGTGTTTTAGAATAGGTCCTTCAGTTTTGTAGGTTCTCTGTTGAATTTCCATCTTCAATGCAATCTATTGGTTATTCATACAATTTAGGATATATTACGTGTGTATCTACATTATAGAACATTATTTCAGGTCTAATTTAGCTACATATTGTTAATTTTTAGTGTTTCATATATCTTCCTTCATCCTGATACAATATTTTGACATAGTTATTTAGATATAGAGCAGACGATTTGTTACAAATTGGGTCTTGCTGTTAGGGTATTGTATATTTATTGTACGACCATTCTTCAATATTTAGGAGGAGTTAGAGAGACCCCTAGGCAAAAGCTCATTCGGTTTATGCTTGTTTGTGTAAATAGACCGATTTATTAGGATGGATACCATAATGTAGTTTAGTTTTTATGTGAATTATAGCAGAGTAGAGAACCGTATTTAGCTATTTTATATATGTTCCTGATGTTATGTTTTTTTTCACGAGGACCCTAGGATTGTATGTTCAAGAGGTGTAGGTGTAAGTCCGTACTGCATCTTTGTGGAATTTTTCATCATTGATCCCTAGCAAATGTGTAGTTTAACGTTTAGATGATAATCTACTGGATGGATGGGTCCTAGTGTAGAGATGGTTTATACTCTTTGGTTGTCATTTTTTTGAGTTCATCCATGTTCAACGGGATGTATCTTTGTTCGAGGCTGTCCAGAGACGATGGGTTAACAGATGCGAGGTACGTCTGTGGCATCGTATCATGACTGTGTATTACTTCTAAATTTGTTATATATCAGTGGTAGATTGCTGAGAAGTGACCTAGTAAAGCATTATAGAGTTCATTTTTATAAAACACAGTAGGTTTGGATTTGTACTCACAGAGGCATAGCATCAGTTAGGTCTAGGAATTTATTATAGATTTGAATGGTATGATAGTATAAAATAACATTTTTTACATTAACTCAGCGTTAAATGTCAGTTTTTTTCGGTATGGCTGTTATGTTAGCATACGATCTTAGTCATGAACCAGATCACGTAGGATATTGGAGTAGGATTCATCATCTAGGTGCGGTAGGATACACCGTATATAATAGTTAATCGTTGTTGCTTAGGGTAGAGTAAAAAATCTTATTTAGCTATTTTTTTAGATGTTGGTGTATATTTTGATTTGATATCATAGGAATATATATGTATTCGATATAAATTTGCCTATTTTCATGGGATGTTGGGTATAAAATACGCTTATTTGGATGTAATGATTAAAAAATTTGGTGTGTTTCCCCTCACGACATCGGATTTGGGTCCGGTTCCATATTACCTTGGAGAACTATTCTAATGAATTTATGCTGAGTGTTAGTGTTGAAACTCTTCAATAATTGAATGTACATCTCAATTATGTTATCCGATCGCAGGTCTTAGCTAGATGCTTATTCCCGCAAGTCTTACTTTTATAAATGTTTGTAATTCGTTTGCACTTTAGACACTTAGAAGTTTTTGATCAATTCAGGCTTTTGTTATGAGACTGCGTTTCCATTCAGAATATTTGACTTTTTCGACCAGTCACCAGATCCACTTTAACATTTTTCACTGAAGGTCTGTAATGATGGCCATAATCCTAACTCATTTTAACCCAAAATTACCATGGATTGTATATCATCCCCCATTTCATACTTGTGTTAGGTATTTTTTCTTCATTGATTTAACCTTCATCCTTATCAAATCTATCCACTTGACCCTGCAGTTTTACCAATCTTTATCAGATTGTGTGCCTACATTTGTATAAATATTTTTTCACTTCACTTGTTACAAGTCCAGTAATTTCGACCAGTCCCGAGTAATGTTAGGACATCGCTCGTTTGTGGACTTTCGAGTTCAAAACGTTTATGTAAGCTTACCCCATACGTCAGTGAGTGTTACGAATGTTAAAGCGTTAGCAAGATTTATGTACGGTTTTACTGTTGGAATATGATTTTTTTGTAGTGTTGGACGTTTTGCTCCTATCATTTTCGTCTATTATATATATATTATATCAAATATTGAATAAATCCACTCTAACAATTTTTCATACAGATCTGCATTGTAAGGTCCGCAATCCACAAGATCTAGGATAAAAACCATGTCCAAGGTACATAATTCGCGAAATATATATCAATGAACGATAAAATAGATCAAATATTGATGAATGCAAAAAGGGTTAACATACAATAACGAATACATTATTCCCTAGACAACTTAACCTATTCTATCCAATAGTTATGTATTTTTAATCATGTTTGATGGTTATGTATGATATTGATATGTATGAATCTCTCCACTAGGGCTGTATATTCATCATATCAAACATAGTTGAATACATTTTCTCCAATTTGATCCAGCAAAAAACCTTCTGCAGATGTTTGGATTCCAGAATTTATCGATAGCTCTGTTACATGTTTGGATGAGACTCAGCAGGTAGGATCCAAGACTGCACTTCAATTTGGTACATTTTTAATGTGGGTCAGTTGTACGCGATGTTAGGTTCAAAGATCTAGTCATTCTAACCAACTTAACCAATATTTACACATTTTCATTCAAGTTTGATGGATATGTACGATATTTTGTCATTATTTTGTGCGATGTACATATCAAATCCCTCCCACACGGCTCTATTTATCGTAGTTTTTGTTCTAATGTCACACACCAGGTACACACATTCACGCTTTGTACGCATATACAGGACCGGGGCACGGTATAATGACGTCGTATAAAGGGTTAGTTACCGATACAATGTAGACACCCACACACATTTTGATTGCATATACAGGATCGGTTAACATCTGACGCATTTTACCTCTGATATATGTTTTTTTCCATTAGAACAAAATCTCTTGTTATTGTTACAAGATATTTATTGTAAACCACCTGCACGTCATGATAGGTAAAAAGAACTAAGCATCTTAACCTATCCTATCCTTTTCTATCCAGGAATTATATAGTATCGATCGAGTTTTCGTGCATAAATTTGTTACTATTTTTATCGATTCATGATAGATTCATTTTCATCCTCTCCACTTTGATCTAGCCTATTCACACCCATCAAAACCTAACATAACATAACTTAATGTACGGTGTTCAGTCATTGCTATACACATATGAAGCCCTCCAAATGAATCTAAATAATACTTCAACATATATAGTATTAATTTTGTTGTCACTCTCATCCCATATAAGTTAGCAGAGAGGACCCATTTTCAATCTTAGATGGTTTGAATGTTACGGGTAATTCATATTATTTTTGATTTTGACACAATTCTACGTCACTTTAACATATTATTCACACCCATCATAACCTGACCTGACCTTACGTACGGTATTCAGTTATTGATATATACATATGAACCCCTCCAGACAACTCTAAATATCACTCTAACATACATGTTATTTATTTCGTTGTCACTCTCGAGTCATATATGTCACCAGAGAATCCCCCATTTTGAAACTTGGATGGATTGAATGCTACGTATATTTCAAATTTGTATTCCGTTTCATACAAACGGACACATAGTTTCACACCATGTTTTTCTTAATTTTCATCAATATCTCCGCTCAACTCTACAACCTTTGACAACTTGCTTCTCTGAATTTTCATTTTTTCTCTTGCCTATATTTTTTCTTATCCTTAACGATGACTTCGTTTCAAGATCTGATCGGATGCTGATTTATATCATACCATTTTGTAACACATCTAGATCATTTACCTCGGCTAGGTTTTCTGGCATCATTTCAACCCTTGAAACAATTTTTTCTACTGATTTTCGAAGATTCGATGTTACCTCCTACTGTCACGATGTTCACAATTCATTACTTATCCTTCGAGTTTAGGATAATATAAACATTTCATTGAGAACATACATAGTTTTTATTAGTATTTATTAGCATTATTTACAGACCTTCTGCTATCATCAATATCATATACCTGGTTTTTGATATTTAAACAGCATTGTTCGTCATCCAACAGTACTTTTCATCACTATATTTCAGTATACTCGCAAAATCCATCTTATACTCCATCATATCTTTGATGCGGATACCGAAGGCTCTTCCGTTACCGTGTGTCAATAAATGTATTACTTCTTCTTCTTGAACTAAATTATTCGAATCTTTTCCAATTCAAAATCATTCTGAGATTCATCATTGAGAAATTTGCATACGTTCCAGTTTCACTTTTTTCTTAGGTATAATCTGTTGTCCACTACCTCAGCTGTATTGCAATCATGATGAAGATTTTACCCTTGGATCATATAAATTATTGAGATTTGCTTCTCTTATCCCCTCCCCCTCCCTCCTAAACTTACTTACATACGAATGTAACGCGTCTAAATTAGTTTCCCAAAGCAGACTTCCTTTTCCTGCATACATTTATGAATGATATCTCCCACTCTTTTGATTCTTGTTTGTTCATTCTGAGATAACTTATTTTCCACACTAGTCAATATTTATTCGAACCGACCCATATCATCTTCGGAAATTTCTTCTTCCAGCACTTGTGAACAAAATTTTGAGATATGAATGTTCATTTTCTTTCGTTTATTCTATGACGAAACGTGTGTCTCAACGTATCACTGACTCCATTCTTGATTGCCAGCTAGCTATTATAAGTTGATTACATGTGGTTTTTCGCAAAACATTTGGCCTAACATTACTCACCTAGGTCATCAACTGTGTATATGTATAGGACTGAGTACGTATGTGAATGTGTATATTCAAGCGTATGTACGTGTTACATGAGTTTAAAATATATAACAAAAATGTAATATTCAAAATTTCAATAAAATTTCAAAATTTCGAGGGATGTCACCTTACTTAAATAGCCAAGTTATCACTGCAAAATGCAGACTTGACTCTGTCATCCCTCGAAAATTTGAGATTTTATTTAAATTTTGCAAATTAAATTTGCAGTACGGACTTACACCTCTCAAACATACAATCCTATTATTCTCGTGGAAAAAAAACGTAACATCGGGAACATATATAAAATAGCTAAATAAGGTTCTCTACTCTGCTATAATTCACATAAAAATTATGTTACATTATGGTGTCCGTCCTAATAAATCGGTCTATTTACACAAACAAGCATAAACAGAATGAGCTTTTGCCTAGGGGTCTCTCTAACTCCTCCTAAATATTGAAGAATGGTCGTACAATAAATATACAATACCCTAACAGCAAGAACAAATTTGAAACAAATCGTCTGTTCTATATCTATAATAACTATGTCAAAATATTGTATCAGGATGAAGGAAGATATATAAAACACTAAAAATGAACAATATGTAACTAAATTAGACCTGAAATAATGTTCTATAATGTAGATACACACGTAATATATCCAAAATTGTATAAATAACCAACAGATTGCATTGAAGATGGAAATTCAACAGAGAACCTACACAACTGAAAGACCTATACTAAAACTCACGAGATAAAACAAAGCAAGAAGATTAATTCTCTACCATACCCAAAACATACATCAAAAACGTGATGAATGAGAATGAACTATCATTTAACCAAACAAACAAGAAATAAGATACCAAGACATGCAGGCGACGTAACTGAAACCTATAGTAAATACGGTGTAGAACATACAAAAATCTAATGAAATTAGTCACAACTTCTATCCAAAACAGGGATAAATTAACACTTTACCCAAAGTAACTACGACCAAATCGTAAAAGATGTGTCATATATACATATAAAACTACCACAATGATGCACCAACCGACCCCATTATGCCTGAAATATTGTGGAAGCTGCAAGCCTAAAATACACTAAATGCCTAAAACTGTATGAGTTAACTGATCGAAATTCCAAAAACAGTTCAAATTCAACATAGATCAATCGATCATTACTAAGTATACATAACATAATATTTCAACTTACAGTAAATCCATATCGTTCAGGTATTTTCGCTATTGGAAAAACGCATCAATGGAACTCTGATAAAAATGTTTCAAAATTGGATAATGCAATATGGGGTAGAAAGAAACTCGTAACGAAGATACAGCATCTTAAGAAAAAATATATATACATCAACCGCAAACGACCTGACAAATAATCCTTACTATTTCTATAGATATTATATACATATGAAATAAATAAGTGGGAAACACAGAACCTTGCCTGTAATCCTACCTTCAGGCTGGTACAAACAGGGCCGTTCGCACTCTAAGGCTGCAAATTGAGTTCTAAGACATGCCTACCACACTAATCCTACAAAAGAATATATAGTGATAAATGAACACAACATACTAAAATATCGCAAGCCCCCACCGCTACGAACCCACCAATCAAGCATCGAATGAGCCATATATACCATAACTAGATAAGAATACCAACATATATGTCCACAGAAAAAAAATATATAGAAACAATAAACCAGCCATAAATATAAAACGATATACACTCACAACGTAGCAAACGTGCCACGGAAACAAATTTATAGGACAAGGAATAGGCAAGAGCAAACTCACACAATTTTCCATGAGCGCATCCAACTTTCTACCTAGGGGGAGGGGGGTTCTCTATCGCACCAATCCCCCCTCCAGAAAACTTGCTATAACACTATTCATACCAGAATCGGATAAATATACATAACGAGCAACAGTTAGTGACCAATTATACTCCACTACAACCATCTAAAGAAGAAAAAACATATATATAAATACGATATATATCAAAACACAGTACAAATTAAAATGTTCATAACATAAAACCTGTCAATCAAGGCCGCAGGCCTGCTTCCATCCCGCCGTTCCCCTTCCGGTCTCCCCCCTCCTCCCGTCCGTTAGCTGACTCGGGCACCAAACCAGTTCCGGTACCCACCGTCCACCGTCCCCCGTTTCTACGCTAGGTGAGTCAAGGTGCATGCATCGCGCCCTACCCCGCCCATCAAAAGTAACTCTTTTGTCCCTATCTATAATCCTTCACTAATTTGCGTTTTGCGGTACTTCATACTTCTGTCCCCCGGGTTCCCGAAACCCCGGGTCCCACGAGTACCCCCCTTCCTGGGTCACCTATTCTCAACCTATCTCGATAAACTATGAACAAAGTAGAATTTATCATGAAAAGGGGCAAAAATAAATTATAGAGCCCACTAAATAAGAAAGAAAATAATACTACAATAATGTGTTAATGATCTATAAAATGAATGATCATCCATCCTCCCCAATTCCACGTAGATACCGAATAGGTTTAACGTAGATTCAGAGTAGGTTTAACGTAGATTTAATGTAGATTCAGAGTAGGTTTAACGTAGATACAGAGTAGGTTTAACGTAGGTACAGAGTAGGTTTAACGTAGGTACAGAGTAGGTTTAACGTAGGTACAGAGTAGGTTTAACGTAGATTTGGGAAGAGGGAACAAGGGTTCCAGGATTCAGAGGGGCCTCAAGTGTGTCCTACAGTTTCTCAAGAGGGTCCCGAAGGTTGATTGATTGATTGATTTGGGCCTCATTTCCACCAGAGCCTCAACGTGAGTCATAATAGGCTCCCACGTAGGGCGCGACCGTCGTTGGTTTAGGTAAGTCCGCACAACCTCGCGTGTGAAAATATTAGCTTTGTCAAGATGAAGTCAGTACATATTTTAATTGTGGCATATTCGCGTATTAGCGCGTACGAGAGAGTATAGAGTTAATGCGTATCTTCGTAAAATGAGTAGATGTTTCTGTGCGTAGTGAGGTGGAGGGACCACCTCATTTGCAC
>SDVV010026177.1:0-12301 GCA_016164225.1 Gammarus roeselii | reverse complement strand
AGGTTTAGACAGCTTCGTAAAGTCCGGTATGTTTTCCGAAAGCGATAAGCTTTTTACGGTAGGTTGGGTCCGTGAGTAGGCTTTGTAGGTTGCACGTGTGATCTAGGAACGCTCGTTGGGCTGCCGCGATTGATTGATTTGGGCCTCATTTCCACCAGAGCCTCAACATGAGTCATAATAGGCTCCCCCGTAGGGCGCGCGGGCTGCCGCGAGTGCGTTGCAATCCATCAGTAAGTGTTTCACGCTGATAGCCAGTTGGTGGCAACAGGGGCAAGGTGGCGCGTTTGGTCTTATGTCGACATCCATCAGATGGTTGTGAGTTATCCACGTGTGTCCCGTGCACAAGCGGTTGATGAACACTTGGTCTTTTTTGTTGGTGAACTTCGTTTCCCATTCTCCGACTGAGGTTTTGACCGAAAGCATTTTTTGTCCACTCTGTTGCCACATTTCATCCCATCGGGATGTTATGAGTGAGTTGATAATAGGGAACCAGTCCCGGTAATGTAATGCGAAAAATTGTTCTTGGTGAATAGATGCCAGTTTAGCAAGCGAGTCCGCAAGTTCGTTTCCTTTTATTCCCGCGTGCCCGGGGATCCAGCAGAATTCCACTGCCTGACCCGTCTCGGTCATTACAAAGAGATCGTGCTGTATACTACATAGAACTGGATGTTCGTAGTGGTGTTTTAAGCTGGGTGAGGACACTTAGACTGTGAGAATACGACGTATTTGGGGAAGCAATGTGTTTTTGCAATAGAGATGCCTAGTTCGAGTGCGCGAAGCTCCGCAGAGAACACGGAGGCCTCTTGTGGGAGGGTGGCCGAGAGTGGAGTGTCCCCGCACACAGCGGCGGCTCCCACTCCGTCTGCGGTTTTGGAGCCGTCAGTGTATATGTGGCGGTGCTTTAAATATTCTTCCTCGAGTAGTCGTAGGAATTCGTGCCGGTACGCGTTGGTTGGAGTGGCAAGGCTGTGAACTGTAGTAACTAATTTCTCTACTCAAGCACTCCACATATATACACTCCTCTGTATATGGGTTTTACAGCGTGGGGAGGGGAAGCAGAGGTTCTGGGATTTAGAGGGTCCCAATTTCTCAAGAGGGTGCCAAAGGGTGTCAAGGGAGTCCCAAAGGGTCCAAGTAGCCCCCCCCCTTCCTTGGGTCACATAGGCTCAACAAACCTCGATATATAATAAACAATGCAAAATTTATCACCATGAAAAAAGGGCAGAGATAAATAATGGAGCCCAAGAAAAGAGAATTTGATTTGATTTGAAAAATTTGAGCTTCATTTCCACCAGAGCCTCAACGTGAGTCATAATAGGCTCCCCCGTAGGGCTCGATGATCATTGATTCCAGTAGGCTCGCACGCCTAAGTGTGCAAGGAAAAAACGAAACAACGCTTTTAATGTTAGAAAAAACGTGAAAATTTTTGCTGTCAGACGCACGCTGGTGCGCAAAAGAAAAAAAGCTTTCTCAAAACGGATCTCCGCTTCCAATCCTTTAGAACACAAAGAGTGATATGTACGCACCCTAGTGCGTACAGGTGGCTTCGTCGAGATTAGTACAAGGTCAGTGGCTACGCGGGCAACATCAGCTCCAACAGCAACGCAACACAATATTTACAGCTACGCGGTTTAGTTGTATAAATACAATTTATTTATTTAGATAAGATAAAGACTCGGATGTAACGAAACAAATCCTCGCCTCCAACCCCTCAGAACCTCATGAGTTATATGTCCATACGCCAGTGCGCTCAGATAGTATCGTCGAAATTGGTACAAGGTTCACGGCTACACGGACTAAGTCAGCTCTGGCAGCAACGCAACACAATGTTCACAGCTACGCGGTCTATTTTATTTTTAGTACAATTTATTTATTCAGGCAAGATAAAGACTCAAGACAAAACGAATCCCCGCCTATAACCACTCAGAACTCCAAGAATAACATGCAGGCGCGACAGTGCGCACAGACAGCATCGTCGAAATTGGTACAAGGTCTATGGCTTCACGGATTAGATGGACTCCAACCGCAACGCGTCACACGGTTTTATAGCTGCGCAGTCCAGGTCAACCCCAGAAACTGCATATGGTCCGTGCACAGACTGAAGAAAAAATACCCTTTCACAAAATCACAAATACTCCACAGAGTTATAATATTGTGGATCGTGAAAAAGAAAGTAAGAGCAGGTTCGTCATGGGCAGAAAAATTGCTCAGATTATTGATTTCGCACTGATTGTTTGTTTAAGGGGATAGGGCAGGGAGGGGAGGGGGCATTGGTCCCTTGAGTCACCAAAGAGCCCGATGAATCCCTGAGGGTGACCCTTGTCCCCGGGGTCTTCCCGAGCACCCCTGAGACCCCTCGCCTCAGCTCAACTCGAATCATTTCAGCCAGTTTCGGCTCGTCGCGACCGACTCAACTCGCCTCAACATGTTTCGACTAATCTCGACCAGCCTCGACGCGACCCTCGCCCTCTGCGGCAGCAATCCGCGGACTGTAATGGTTAATTGTTCTACTCAAGCATCTCACATGAACATTTTTCTGTGTATGGGTTTTACAGCGCTGGGAGGGAGGAACAGAGGGGCCTCTAAAGGGTCACAGAGGGGCCTCTAAAGGGTCCCACAGTTTCTCAGAAGGGTCCTAATGGGTGTCCCAAAGGGCTCCAGAAAGGTCCAAGTGGATCCCCCCAAATCCACCTGGTATCCTAAGTCCCCCGGGTTCTCGAAACCCCGGGTCCTCGAGTCCCGCGGGCCCCACGAAAGCATCCCCTCCCTGGGTCACCTTGTCTCAACCAACCTCGACACATAATAATGATGACCGATTCAAAATTTATCACCATGAAAAAAGGGCAGAGATAAATAATAGAGCCCAAGAAAGGAGAAATAATAGAATCAAATGAATAATCATCCATCAGCCCCAATTCACGTTTGAGTGTGCGTGCGTGTGTATGTTTGAATGTTTGTGTGCAACGACTATTAGGAGAGTTGTTAAGAAGGAGTCGTAGACAAGTTTGAGGAAATTTGAACTAAACATAAGATGCAAATGAAGTAAACATAAGTTAAGCAAATCAGGATAGGGAGAAAAGGAGAGATATTGAAGGGTGAAGAAGAGGGGAGTCTGAAGGGAAATAAGGGTGTTCAACCCCACCGGTTGGGCCGTGACTCCGTGCGACCCGTGTACCTAACAGATGCCTAGGGGGGCCGTGGCAAAATAAGTAACATTCGTAAGGCTTCTATCTGGGCACGAGATTCCTGAGCAGCACCTTCGGAATTACTTTGGTCAGATTTTTTTATAGCAAATGCTGACCGAATGAAATTGCAACAAACAATTTACCAGATTTATTCTGACATTTCACACTTATGTTCATCATGTAGATTAGTACTCAATGGCGACTATAACATGATTCACGTATCTATAAAACTCGCCTACCATCAAGGAGTTCTTCTACTTCAGGTACCGCGCTGTTCTCGATTCAGACTTGGCATCAACAAACAAATGCATGCGCAAACGTTCTATTAAAACAGAAACAATTTGGTTGACTCGGGACAAAAACCTGCTCTAATATCTTCTAAAAGGTGCGTTTAAAACATCAAGGAGTCACTGAAAAAACACCTCGAGTAGCAAAAAAAAATATTAAAAAGTTAAACTTCAAACAAATTGGAGCCTATAACGTATTGAAATTTGATATACTGAAAGAATACGCAAGTTGAATAGCTACTTCTTCAGTGTCGCAGTGGTCTATTGAACACGAATTTAAGAAGAACCACTGCAGTAAAACAGGTAAGTTGACGAACGAAAGTTACGAACGAACTGTGGTGCAAGTCTCATCTGTGAGTGGATTGCTCTCGATGTTGAGAAACATTAAACTAAGGCGCGTATTCTGAAAATCAATCGCACAAAAAATGGAATCAAGTGAATTGATTATTACCAGATAACGGAAATGTTAAAACGTAAGTGAAAGAACTGGAAAGAGTATAAATGGGTCTTTCTATGATATGATCAATCAGCGTTATGATTTGACATCAGGACGCGTCTCAACTAATCAGTATCTTCCGGATCCTGGCGGTGATGGCGGGCAGGAAGGCGACGTGGGATGTCTTGCAACCAAACTCTTGGTGCAGATTCTGCAGTGCAGGCAGCACCTCAGAGAAGGCGTCGTTCACCTGCTCCTTCAGGGCGGTCATCTGCATGCTCGTCAACGGCTTGTTGCTGGGGATGGCAACAGCCAGCGATGGCGTGTGGCTGATTGCGGGATACTGGGACGAGCCTAAGTGGGACGGAGGCGTCGCCTGGAGAAACGTGTGGAGGTGGCGCCATAAAATAAAAGCGGCGCTCTCAGCGACGTAGGAGCTAAGTTGCTGTTTCTTGAGAAAGCTGTGCATGTTGACTTTTTGTTGTCCAGAGTTGCTCATGGACGGCAGGGAAGAAGCCCCAGCAGCTTCGACAGAGTCGATACTGTTTTTAGCCTCCTCGAATATGCAGGCGGAGAACTGTAGAGCATGAATGAGTGTACCTAAATTAAGTGTCCTTGCGTTGTGCGAGTCAACAGAAGGCTGGAAGGTGACAGCTCGCGGGTTGGCGAGCAGATGATGGCTGCAGCACGCGAGGCAGGACGACAGAGTTTCCAGGTACATAAGAAGGTTGGCTTCTCGTTCTTCATTACTATTCCCCTGGTCCAGGCCAGTGGCGTGGGGCGGCATCAAGGCTGGCATTAGACTCACGAGGTGTTGGTACAGTACCAGTACGGAGGCATTATTCTGGCCTGCGGCAGCAGTACTTGCTACCACTTCAGCCACCAGAGCCAGGGTGTCCAGGGGCACGACGGAAGCGTTGGAGGAGGTAGGTGGCTGCAAGACGCTACCGATGGTGTGGATGTGCTCTGAGAGGAAGTCAGCTACTTGGCTGCCGGCTGACCAGTCCTGACTGCTAAGGGAACTCACGATGGCCTGGCACACTCGAACAGCACCTTTCGTGGCGCCCAATGTAACTCCACCGCCTGCTTCGAGTCCCGTTCTAAGAATATGAAGCTTGGACAATCTGGCCATGAGTCCAGCTTGGAGAAGTTGCCTCGCTCCGTCTGAGTTGAGTGCGAGCTGTGCTAATAAAGCGCAACGTGACTCCCATACGTAGAGCGGACGCAAGTCCCCACCCGTTGACACGAGGTTCATCAGTTGGTTATCGTCCTGCTCGATGCCGTCCAACAGCCGCCTCAGCTGACCTTGCTGCGTCAACTGCTCGAGCAGAGCGGAGCTTGACGAGCCGAGGAGAGATCCCGCCCCAAGGACGGAAGCCGCGCGCGTCTCGAGGGCGGCAATGGAGCCGAGGCAGGTGAGGGACAGCATCCTGCAGAGGTGGTGGCCGGCGGTTGCCTCGCAGCAGAGCACCGACAACAGTGGACTGAGCTCTTCCTTGACCACCTCGTAGCTCTCCCGCTGATACTGCTCAATGCTGCTCTCTCCCGTTGCGACCAGCAATGAGGACGGAGTGGCTGCGGTATTGTTTGACGAGTAGAAATCTGAGGGCTCACTGTGAATTTTGAGGAAATTAAGCAGCGCGGCGTAAACATTGGCTCGCACAGACTGGTGGCTGTGCCGGAATCGCGCGACGCACTCAACGAGACCTCGCAGGATGAGAAGTAAAGCAGAAGGCACCTGGGGTGAGTCGCCTATGTCAATCGCCGCCACGTAGTTGGGGTTTGAGGCTTGAAGAGCCTCGGGTGAGTAGATATTTTTGAGCGTGGTGACGAGGAGCAGCAGAGTGGAAACAAGCAGCGAAGTGAGATCAGGCCGGGCCATGTCGTCCAGTAACCGGCGGCTCAGTTCCAAAGTGATGGCGTGCAGGAAGGCTTTGTGAAGAGGTGCCTCGAGAAGGTCGGGAGGCGTCACCGTCACAGCGACCTCAGTTAGCTGTCCCCAAGCTTCCAGGAGATTGCGACGCGCCGTCAATAATGTTGAAGCGGCGTTCCTGGCCAAGGCGTGGTCTAGTACAGCTTGCACTTCAGCTTCAAGAGGCGCCCTCTGGGTGATGGGAGCGCTTGTCGGTCCGTTATCTTGGAGTACTCCGTTTAAAAGTTGATAGAGAAGTTCTATGTTTATGTGTTCGTTGGATCCCTCTTCGCATGCCTTTATTAGTTCGGGGGCACGAGTAAGGTATTGACACTGAAGAGGATGCGGAGGATCCACGTTTAGTTCAATTACTTCGAGCAGCGATAATAAGATCCCACGCGATGTCGCTGCATTGCCGTTTGCATTACTGATCCACGTCAAATTTCCGTCTATGTTATCTGATGTTGCATCAGGGTTCGAATCGGACCCTGAGACAAGCAACGAAATGAGTCTATTCAGTTGGGATCTCTGTTGGTGAGAGGCATGATACCGCAGATCAAGGGCAGCTATCCTTAATATCCATGAAAAAGCAAGGATTCTGTCTGGTGTTTCTTCAGAGGTGATGGGTAACGAGGTAAGCGAACGGTAGACGAAGTCCCTGGAAGAGAGGTAGCGCAGGATCGCGTCCGCCGTAGAGTGGTGTGAGGCAAGGCTGTGAAGCAGACTATAGGCAAGCTCGCAAAGCGACGGTGGCAGCGCAGGCAACACAGACAGTATGGCGTGCAGAGCAGTGCGCGGGAAACACCGTACTCCGGGTTCCAGAAGGTCAGATCTAAGTTCCCCACTTCTGATTCCCGTGCCATCCAGGAATCCGAGGAAGAAGTGCGTGAGGTTAGGTGCAGGAATAGTCAGCAAACTCTGGAAAAGCTTGAAGACCGCCTTGGCAGCAACTGTGTGGTCCTCATCAAGGGTGGAGTGATCAATGAGCTGGACGACGAACTGACGTGTGGCGACAGCATTTGCGGGGGCAGTGAGGAGCGGCATGAGGTGCTTGTGGCCAGACACTGAACGGCCAATCACTTCCAAGAGGTTGCACGCAAGGGCGGCGTGTTTGGGTAAGACCGCGTGGTGGCCTATGAGGCGGCTGACGTTGATCAGGTGATCACAGTTCCCCGACCGTGGGTTCATGGACATCAAAAGTTTATCCAATCCAATGAGCAAGAGCGAACCATTTTCTTCACTGTTCAGGAGAATTCGTTGGTAAGTTAGAACCTTCATGAACATTTCCAATATGAGTTTGAGAGTTAGTTGCAGGTCTTCAAAAGCAGGAGTTTCTACTTGCTGTTCCAAAACCTGTACTCCATCGTGAAGAACATTGAGTAACTGACGTAACAAATTAGAGTCGTGTACCAAGTTGAGCACGAGGGCATGCCCAGGCTGTTGCGAAGCGCCATGCGAGGCAGAGTTTGAGTTTTTGGATTTGGGCTCATAATCCATAACGAGCGTATGAAAAAGTGTACAGCATATCCTGGCGACGGTCCATTTCTCCTCAGCTAGTCGGTAGGTCCGCGAGTCGTGTGGGATAAAGATCTGTTCCTTAATTAACTGCAGATACGGGATGAAACCATGGCCACGCACTGACGAGGCCAACTGAGAGGGTATGCCCGACTTGACCAACGTAATGAGCAACGAAACCAATGCCTGGCTTAGTGGGAACTCCTCTGAGCTGCTTTCAACCTCTTCAATGTCCTGCTTGATGCCACGGTTCGAGTAGCCGGGTGCTCCATCAACAGAGGGTACAATTCCTGCAGCGTCAATGCACTGCCACACGGTGACTGCCACAGAAGGAGACACGGAGAAGGCGGCGAGCACTTTCACGAGCTGTGTCTTAAGACCGATGGGGACGCAGCATGTAAGCAAACCCGCGCATAGCTCGATCGGGGAGAAAGCCACCCTCGAGCTCAGCTCCACCCTGGCGGCCTCGTCTTGCTCCACCACGGTGGCGAGTAATTGCAGCACCACCACCAGCCCCTCCAGCTCCTGCGGCGTGATGGCCCTTGCACTGTTGCGGGAACTACGATAAATACTGTCCAGGGCGGGCTGCTCCATCCGAAGATTCTGGTAGTACTTGGAGAGCGCACCCAAGAAGTGGTCCCAGGATAGGTTGCTGTCCAGCGACCCGGGGCGGCTGTTGTAGCGAAGGAAGTCGTGCACACACTGAGCAGATCGGTCAGTACTGGCAAGGCTCGTCAGAAATCTGACGTACGGGATGAACAGCGAGTGTGGCAAGAAGTCACGAGGCAGTTGGACAAAGTTCTTCAGAGCCACCTGCCTCGAACTGAGAGAACCCGCAGAAACGGTCTCGCACCAGTACTCGTCGATGAGTTCTTCGCTGGGGCCACTTCGATAAAGTGCCGAGAGGCAGGTCAGAAGCTGCTCGAAAGGTTGTTCCAGATTAGCAGGCCCTTGCAGACCTTCTCTCAGGTGTGCTAGAATATTCTGTGCATTTTCGTCTGCTTTTGTTTTCATGTGTTTCACTCGCTCTGGCATTCTGTGAATGAAGTCTGCGAAGATGTTGTGTAGGCGTCGAACGTAGAACTGATCCAGGGGCGAGTTTGTCTTGCAAAGAACAGATTTCTCGAGGAAGGTGAAGACGTTGCCTCTGAGAGCTTCTGCCAGCATAAGCTCATCTTCATCGATGTAGGCGTCATAGTCCGCCAGCTGAATGTTATTAGTCACTTGCTTGAGGTTAGCCAGACTAACTGCCCAGGCCAACTGGACGACGGCCTTTAGCCCACGGCACTCCCACTCTCGCCCTGACTTGAGCTCCCTGTGGATGTCAGCAACAAAGGCCTTGTCTGATGTTATAGGGAAGGAGCTGAGAGCGTCCGTCATGTCTTCCACTTGCAACAGGTGGCCAGCCTCGAGGCTGTAAAGCAGAGCCATCAGTAGTGTGACTGTCACCTGGTCAAGGGAGCCGTCGCCCGTCTCCGACAGCTTCACTTTAGAGAGGGACGCCATCAGACGGCGGCATTCTTCTTTTTCCAGAGGGGTTTGGGCAGCCCAACAGAACAGCGACTCGGCAAACAGCGAGCGGATAGATTTGAACTTATCCAGCACCATCCTCCGATGCCGAGCGTCGCCCAGGGCTCTGTTACGTTGCAGTAGCTCTACTTCTTTTGTCAAGTCCATATTGCTGATCAACTCCAAGATCTTATCGGCCATGTTGAGGTTGAGCATCGGCTTCAGGTATCGTGTAATGGACACAGACAGCTCTTCATTCCCCTCCAGTAGTGTCCAAGAGATGCCTTGCCGTGCCTGCACCAGCGTCTTGAAGGCGTTGGCGAAGTGCTCTTTGCTGTCGTAGTAGAAGAGCACGGCGATGAGGCCGCGAGGCATGCCTGGGTAGAGTGTCTTTTCCTCCTCGGCCGACTTAAGTAGGGACAGCGCCGCCATCTCATTCAGCGAGTACATGTCCGAGATGAGGATGGCCTCGCGCACGAAAGACTCAGGCAGCTTGGCGGGGCTCGAGAAACCCTGCAGAGGCACTGCCTCTGTCATCGACCTCTGGAGGGTGTCCCTGAACGAAAAAAAAACACATTTAAATGTAGCTACAACGACAAATTGCAAACCAGATTATTGTTAGTAGGACCTAAGAATGATCGCACAACAAACTTCTCAGCAAGACATTGCTAAGGTAACCACAAGCTATTATTAGAAGTATGAAATTATTTGAAATAAAGCTACTTGGCTTGCAACAAGCTATTTATCAACATTAGCTAGTAATACCTATTTGAACACTGGTACGCAGATACAGATTTAAGGCTAGATCTCCAGAAGGAGGATGACCGACAGCAAAATTCACTTTGCACTCTCCTCATGGGTTGTTGCCAGCACGCAACAACCCCCACTTTGGGGCATGAGTGAGGTCCATGATCAGTGGCAGCAGAAGAGCTCTACAGCTTTCACTGGGTTACCCCTGATACGACATAATGACAAGACCCTGCCACACCTTTGTTCATCTCGTTTCTCAACGAGACACCAGGAGCGGGAGAGCGCACCAGGGCCACGTCAGAACTCGACCATTCATAATTTTTCTTCACGCGCACCTATCTTTTTGCACGGTCTATATTAACAACAGCACTAATGTTTCTGGTCTCTTAAAGCCTGTTCCGTGCTATTCATTCGCCTAAACTTCGGTCTTCCTCTAGGCCTACATCCAGTCACTTCCGTTTAATCAGCCAGATGACCTACCTCCCCTTATTCATCCTCACGATGATCCCAAATCACGTCGGCATAAGTGAATCTATGACATCTTTATACTTCCTCACTGCTCCCGTTCCGATTAGAACGACACTATTGATTTTAGCCATCAGCATCACTTTGGTCATACCTCTCATAAATATTCAGATTTCTTCTCTCTTCTGCTCTTGTCTCCCTTGTCACAGCCATGTAGAGTACAGTTGGGACAAAGTTATCACAAGTGACATGGAATGTCTTCCAGCTGATAAATCACCAATAGCTCAAGTGTAAGATAGCTTCTAGCTACCTCTCTAATACAGTAGCAGCTCTCCACTGATTCATCATGTTAATCAAAAAAGGGCTGCCTGACAAGCAACAGGAAGTGTTGTTAAGTGTAGGTACCTATTCATTTTGATCTAGCTTCATTCATTCAAAGATGGAAAGTGGCCAACAGCATGACAATCCTATCACATGTCCATATACGCATGCATAGGTATATGCAAATAGCTTAAACCTAGGAGTTATTTGCTGTGGGAAGGAGTATTTCTCACTCCCATTAAAAAATCTAGAGACCAGTGTCAGCACCCTGACCAGACAGCTTACACATAACCCCAGCTGCTCTTGCATTCGGCCTCCCATTCCACAGCAATTAGTCAAGTGAGGGAAGCTCTTCACAGTCGCGGCAGAACAAACGGCTATTAAACCTGTTTTAGACAGCTATCTTAATCCATCACTCACCTGTCTGCTTGACACTTTGGTTTGTGCAGTAATGTAACAAACGTAGTCTTATGTCTCTGCAGAGCTACATTCATCTGGTGCGCCAGCTCCACCCGCTTGAGGGCATAATCAATGCCATCTGGAGAGGTTGAGGATCGTCCTGAGGCCACCAGCACAGCCTGCTGGATGGCCTGATTCAGGCCCACCATGGAGCCCCATAGTCCACGACCTGAGACAAAACCGGGTAGTTATAGTTGAGTGTACACGATTTGTGAAGACTTGAAAAGTTTGCTACAAAGACAATCTTGATGTGAACAATGATTCAAAGCCACATATGCACTGTGTTGAACAAAGTACACATAGGTTTCTGAAATGCTTGAATTGTCAAATGGTTTAAAGTCCCCTGTTTCAAGTTTGACAACAGCAAACTTCTAGCTACTAGCTGGCATTGGGTAGTGTCAGCAGATCCAATTAGACTCAAACAAAATTATTGATTGGTCTAAGAAAAGCTAACAAAATTCTACATTGAAAAATGTACAGTTATGCACATAAGTCATCAAATCCCCATAAGCCCATATACCATGTCGGGAAATGAACTGACTCCTGTCAACAATGAGAGAAATTTGAAGTGTCATCATGACCACTTGAAAAGGATGCAAGTTATGTACTAAGGCTGCCAATCAAGCAAATAAAATGCAGGCAACAATATCCCACACTACCATTTACAACACCAGATACTGTACTTTGTGTTGTAGCAACAATGCATTTATAGAACTGCACCTAGGGTATTCACTTAAAGTCTTGATCTCCATATTTTAGAAAAGGCATTATTAAAGTAGAGGAGGTTTTATCTTAGTTACCAAAAATGCTACCTTAGCTGCTCAATACATTGTAGAAAAACAGGCCTTGCAAACTAAAAAAAAAATCACTACAAAAAACTATAAAGGGCAAGAAAAACATTGACTAACCAAGCCTCATCTTTCTAAATGCAAGCAGACGGCATAAATAATGTTACAAAAGTGCTGGAACGCCCATCGCACTCCACATGCTTGACTATAGAACTGAGCTCATGCTAGGAATAAACAATTCTGCCGGAATTGCCACTGATTAGCTTATGTGAAGAGTGTCTGGCATTAGTGCTGCACAATCAGAATGGTGTCTGGCTTTGGTAGACACCTGCTGGTTGCAAAATGGTGCTCAGCAATGACACCAGTCAGCATTGGTGTAAGGTGGAATGAAACAGAGACCATCTCAAATCAACATTTCTTCTTCTTCATGTGCCGATTCAAGCTTTTCCTTGTTAAATGCTGTTTCCTACTGCAACCTTCCCCATTACTGATCTTTGATTAAAGAAACTACACAGATACAAGATGCTCTCCAATATCCAACTTCAGAACCAATCTCTATTTTAACATGATGACCTAGTTTGAGCCAAAAGGCTTCTTGTTGTCTTTCATCATTTGCAATAATTTAATACTTTGGTGGTGACCACTCAAACTACAGTATATTTTTTGACAACAAT
>SDVV010026176.1:0-12301 GCA_016164225.1 Gammarus roeselii | reverse complement strand
AATAAAAACAGAAATGGCACACGAAGCTCTCATCAACGTTCTACTTCAGAACTAATCCTCTTGCCATCAAAAGGCAACCCAGTTTGGGCCAATAGGCCTCTAGACGTTCTACTACAGAACTAACCCTCTTGCTATCAAAAGGCAACCTTGTTTGGGCCAATAGGCCTGTTGTTGTCTTCCTACACTTGTAAACACTTGTAAACATACCGCCATCTTGGCATTTTCTTCACAACAACAGTCCTCGTTGTTGGCATGTGTCCCACCAAGTGACAGTTATGTCGACTGTCGGTTTCCATGGCCAGACATCGGTTCTTGCTGTCTGTTTCCAAAGCCACACATTGGTGCTTGCTGTCGGGTTCAAAGCCAGACATTGGTGCATTGCTGTCGGTTTCCATTTTCAAATCTGGATATTGGCCATCTGATTTCTTGCCCAGCTTCTGATTTGTATCGTCTATTTCTCTGTCCAAAGCGTGAAGTCGCCGTCTGATCTGTCGTCCAGACGCTGATTTGTGTCTTCGTTTCCCCCGACCAGAGCCATATGACGGGTGTCTGGTCCCTAAACTGGCCAACGATGTTGGAAATTTGTTCACATAGCCAGAGATTATTTTGGCCACCACTTACCAAAACCCGACTACGATGTTTTCTCTCTGACTCTTATGTCAGGCGCCTGTATCCTGACAAGACTCCGACGTGCTTTCTGTTATAGTAACACGTGAAATTGGCAGATTCTCTCAGCTTCAACCTGGGCGAATTCTGCAGGTTCTGCAAAACTGATGATAGTTTATGTTCGTGTAAAGCCCCTGAAAACAATGAACCAGGCCCTCCCCATGACTGGAAGGCCTCGTAAAGGCATCTGTTCCAAGTGTTCATTGCTGCGATGGATCTGCTTCTCGGCGGTTCGCTGCCCTTTGCTCGTTGAAATGGAAATAGATTCTTTGCCGAGCCGTTTTTCTGCCATTTCATCAGCAGCAGAGACGTACATGAAATTTGTTTATGACTTCCCTTTGTCTCATTGTTTGTAGCATTTATGACCACATTTGTATATTTAAATAACAAACCTCAGGACTCGGACACGATAACTGGGGTGTAAATAAATCAAATATTATGATATTGTAGATGTTCAGTAATTTATCAATTAAGATGGGATCGGTGCATGAGGCTTCCGGAGAGGAAATAAATTGCACGTCAGTGTGAATTGTGCATATCACAAAAGGGTCAGATGAACATTTATATTATTCGTTCATGCAGAGCAGTTACTGTGCATACCCCAACTTCGGTGAAGTTTACGCATCAAGTTAGCTAACGAAGAGTAACTTCACTCTGACGCCACGCTATTGGCCGGCATCAAATGCCATTAGTAGTTTTATGCCGACTGCATGAGCATAAACTAATGGCCCTCTCTGTAAATTGCCATAGGGACGTCACATAATCAGTGATGAAACAATTTCCTCTATATCCTGTGGTTAATGATGCCCTCTAGTAGCTTCTGGGATTAATAACGCTTGGTCAGAAACAGTTTGAAAATCACGCCATTACATCACAACGCGAGGAATAACAGACCAAGCATCACCTAACAAGAATAAGGTCGGGCAACAGTGTCGAGTTTCAGAGATCAGTCATACCACGGAGCTTAATGGTCGCAACTACTCACCTCAGTCATAGCTCGTTTCAGAGATCATTCATACCACAGAGCTTAATGGCCGCAACTACTCACCTCAGTCATAGCTCGTTTCAGAGATCAGTCATACCACGGAGCTTACTGGTCGCAACTGTTCACCTCAGTCATCGATCACTGTTGGCGTCTGGTATTATTGAAGTTCAACTAAAGTGCGCAATGCGTGAGCACTGGAACAGCATGGGCTTGGTATCACCGCACTATCGGTCAATTGTGTAAACAACTTGAAATTGAACACAAATAAGTGCTAGGTAATTGTGGCAGCGAGTTCTGACGAATCGTTTATTCCTGATAAGAGGAACTTACAAACGCTTTCTTAGCTTCCTAACGATATATAGATTCTGCAAATATTAAATACGTTTCTGTTTAATTGAACCCCACTCAGTCAAATACTCTGGAAGCCAGATTCTTCGACTGTTCAGTGAAATCAGTGGCAACTGCTATTTGATTATTTTAAGGACTACCGTATAAGTTCAAACAGCCCTTGCAATGAGAGCGGCTAAGGAGTCTGCCTTTGATACCTCCTTTTCAGAATTTCTAACAAAGGAACTCCTAAGTAACTCACGGCGTACTCAGTTTATTGTTTCATTAGATCAATTGGACCAATTTAGCAGGGCAATGGAAGATCTAAAATAATTATTCATGGTTTCAGCATAACTTTTTAATCATTAAATTTTGTTTTCAGCACTTCAAATGACTTTCCGACCGAATATAATGCATAGTTGCATTCAGTGAAAATGCGAGTGATCGTTTTTGAGACGGAGGGACGAAAGAACAATCCGACTCACCATGGCATAGTCTCTCGTCATCCTTCATGGCCCTTCACTCTGATTACTCACCTTAATGGCGCCTAACTCAGACTGCTGTCTTTAATGGCGCTTCACTCTGATTGCTTTCTTTATTGGCGCTTCATTCTGATTACAGTTCTTTATGGCACTTCACTCCGATTGCTGACCTTCATATCGCTTCACTTTGATCGTCGTCCTTCATGGCGCTTCACCCTGATCACCGTCTTTTTTTTGGCACTTCACTGTGATTGCCGTTCCTTATGGCGCTTCATTTTGATCGCTGTCCTTCATGGCGCTTCACTAGGATTGCTGTCTTTAATGGCGCTGCGCTCTGATTACCGTTTAATATGGCGAGTCACTCTGATCGTCGCCCTTCACGGAGCTCCACTCTGATTGCTGTCCTTTAAGGCGCTTAACTCTGATTACCGTTCTTTAAAGTGCTTCACTCTGATCACTGTCCTACATGGCGCTTCACTTTGATCGCCGTCCTTCATGGCGCTTAACCCTGGTCTTTTATGGCGCTTCACTGCGATTGCCGTCCTTCATGACGCTTCACTCTGAGTGCCGTTCTATACGACGCTTCACTCCGATCGCCGTTTTTTACGGCGCTTCACTCTGATCGCTGTCCTTCATAACATATCGTTCTAAGGAAGCCCAACAAAGAGCAATTGGCTCCCTATCGCTAGCTGCTCTTGAAATAATGTCAACAACTGTGTCTCTGCTATCGTGTTGAGAGAGAGATTTGGGAAAGAAGTGAATCTCCTCCAAAATTAGACATGATGGTTTTTGCTGTTGTTTATTTTCTCACCTTACGTTAACGAGCGGTATCTAAAGAACTTGGTCATCTCCACCCTCCAACTCCGCCTATATCAGCGTTGCTTAAAAGTGTGTTAACTACTTGGCTTTTCTGTTATGAATTCCCATAGAAAGACCAATGTGGTTAACTCACTTTTAACCAATTTCGAGGTTCCGTAGAAAATACAGTAATAAATTTTATCGAGGTGAATACATCCACGTAACATAATACCATGTTTCAACGTGGTCTGGCTGACTACATGCACGTAAAAGAATGGCATCTCTCGAGTGTGATCTGGCTGACTAGATGCACGTAACAGAATAGCATCTCTCGAGTGTGGTCTGGCTGACTATAGGCGCGCAACAGATTAGCATCTCTCGAGTGTGATCTAGCTGACTGCATGTACGTAACAGAGTAGCATCTCCCGAATGGGGTCTGACTGACTACATGCGCGTAACAGAATATTATCTCTCGAGTGTGGTCTGACTGACTACGTGCACGTAACAGAATAGCATCTCTCGAGTGGGGTCTGGCTGACTACATGCACGTAACAGAATAGCATCTCCCGAATGCGGTCTGGCTGACTACATGCACGTAACAGAATATTATCTCTCGAGTGTGGTCTGACTGACTACATGCACGTAACAGAATAGCATCTCTCGAGTGGGGTCTGGCTGACTACATGCACGTAACAGAATAGCATTTCTCGAGTGTGGTCTGGCTGACTACATGCACGTAACAGAATAGCATCGCTCGAGTGTGGTCTGGCTGGCTACATGCACATAACAGAATTGCATCTCTCAAATTGATTTATTATCAAAAGTTATACCGGCCTTAGGAATACCCTCAGAAATATTTATTAAATATTATGAAGAAGACGAATATAATATTCGTGATCAGGATTCTCACAACTTGTACGCTATGAGATGGAAGCTCGATCGGCGCATATAGTTCTATGCACGAGCAGTAATGGAAGAAAATCGATTTCTTTTGCATGACACAGATTTGATCATAATTTATTATTAATACTTATTACAATGAAATAATATTTATTGTTCGTAGGAATGAGTAGTTGCTCAAAAGGAATATTACAGGGAAGATATTTGTATTGTTCGTGGGTAATAGAAGTTTCCAAAAATAATTTTCTTGATGATTTCTGAATATTTTTTAATGCAAACTGTTCAGGGCCTTACATTTGAAATGGACAATAATTGGTTAGGTAAAATTACTTGTAAAATCTGTAGCTGTACTGTGATACATTGTGGGGAATAATAGATATTTAATAGCAATTATTCGCTACAATATCTAACAAGAAATTAATCCCCGGAGAGATTATGTCTCGAAATATTGCTTATATTTCTATGAAAATATAACATTTTGGAGGTAGACTTTTGCAATTCATTTGACGTCGTCTGTGAACTGCGAGGAAAACTTCTTTTTTGATGAACATATGAGCAAATCAACACTTCGACAAATTGAAGGACATCTTCATATAAAGTTGTAAATAAATTTGACTTATACATAGTTTTATGATGAAAACCCACCCATACATGTTCATTTACTGTGATGGTTGCCGTGTCCCGCATTCAATTCCTTTCCTCTCACAGGTTTGAATTTTCTTCTGAAAAGCATCCACTTATTTCCGAAGTAATGGCCAATTTGCCGCATGACTGTCACTCCATCATTAACGAATATCACAGACGGCTCATCATTCAGTGCCGAGATACTTCTCCTGGCATGCTTAGAGGGTAATTTTCATGGATGACAAGTGGTTAACACTTGCAAACTTCTACAACAAGGTGGCGCTTGGAACCAGAGGCTGTATCTCTACAATGATTGCAGTTGATTGAATCTCTGCCTTCCTTCTTGTTGATACTAACTCAGTGTGCGTCGTTGGGCACACAATTTTCTTAATTGGCTCAATTAGACTCGTTGGCACAAAATGACTGGAGTGATCCGGTGAGCTTTGTATAGGTTTTATCATTCATAGAAGAAGAGTCCCATATCTCTCCTGAGGCTTAATGAGAAGGGAGTCCTGGATACTCGTCTTCTATCGATGTACAGCGGATCACAGCGTAGGTTATATTCGACTAGACTATTTCAACATAAATAAATTATAATTAAAAAAAAAATAACAAGTTTACAAATGAATCCATATCTTGACTAGGATTTAAAATATATTTTCTGGAAAATTTTATAAGTGGACCGTAGCAGGAGAGAGCCCCCAGGGATGATTGTACCTACTTCATTTAAGTGATTATAAACATCTTCAAGCCACAGTCAATCCATTCAAAGAACAATAAAGACATTGTTGTTTCAATTACATCAAAGTGTCTGCAGCATGCGCCGTAAAATCTCTGAATTTGAAGGGATGCAGGGTAGGCCATTGCACAGTCTATTTTTTATCCCACAAAAGAATGAAATGAAAGTGTGTATTCGTGCGCCCGTCAAATGAAAATGTGTATTCAAGTCAATTTTACAGTAAATGCAAAGCTATTGTGAATTTAGAAGGCACGAAGAGCTCGAGTTTTTACTAAGAATAATCGACGAATTTCAATTGTGCATTCAAGAGGATTGCACACCAATGGCAACGACTGCTCCCAAGCACTCTGATGCAAGTGAAGCAGGAGGGATTGGTTGAGAGCATTACACAAGGTAGCGACTGCTCCCAAGCACTCTGATATAAGTGAAGCAAGAGGGTATGGTTGAGAGCATAACACATGGTAGCGACTGCTCCCATGCGGTCTGGTATAAGTGAAGCAGGAGGGAATGGTTGAAAGCATTATACATGGATGCGACTGCTCCCTTGCGCTCTGGTATAAGTGAAACAGGAGGATGGTTGAGAGCTTTATGCATTGCAAGTTAAATGTGGATTGGGAAACAGTTAATAATTTGCCTGTGTAAAAATCATTTTTATCCGACATTCAGTCCTTCAACGGATGTAAGTTCTGATTATCAATGTTGCTAATACATATTATTCAACAGAATTGATTAACAACTGGAATATTAAAAACGGTGTGAAAACAACCTGACTCGTACCTAAGTCATCATTTGTACAATGTATGTGTCATCGCACATAACAATTTCTGTCAAAATTATCATTGGTCGTTTGATAGCAGAACTAACAATACAGACATTAGCGGACATTGTGAATCGACCATTACCGACATTAATAACGAATGCTACCCATTAGCTCAAAGTACTTAGCCGCGATTTTCTCATTTTTATCGAAAGCCGCTGTCATTAAATAGGACAATACACCTCCTCCACGGGCCATTACCAGCGCCGAAGCCACCCATACACCTCAAGCACTGTCAATTTTCACAACCCTCACCTATACTAGTATACCACAAGCCATTCCACCCGGCCTTATTACGCGCCCCTCCGACTGGTCTCTAAAACATGCAATGGCCTTACAAAGAAACCATCCGCACCAACCACTCGCCTCTAACAGTTTTCTAAACCACATACCTCTCCCAGCTTCACATCTCCACGTTTCTACCAGTGTCAGGATCAGTACGCCTCTGCAGCAAACTTCTTCCACACTCTCGCCCTCTTACCGCACATAAACCACAACAATTTTCTTACAGGTTCACCACCGTTTGCCTCCCGCATCGCACTCCTGGATGAAACCCTCAGTGCGCTGTCGATACTTGGAATGGCAAATTTACCCCATGACGCGTTATCGTCAGAAATTAAGTTAAAGAGATGCACTTTACTGAAGAGATTACGTTGAAAAACGAAGTTGGTGGAAGAGAGATTGGCCGAAAGGTGGTCGTTCTTTCAGAGTGTGCTAGTCTCAGGTCATTTCAATTATGAATAACTGATTAGAAGATGTAGGAGTGATAGAGCGAGTAGAGATGAATGGAAACATTAAACAAAAGTCTGATAATCGTTATTATAATGCTGTGTTATGTTCCGACACCACATACGATGGCAATAGAGCAACTTAAACACCATTTCGTCGATAAACAGCTTGGTCGATCTTTCTCGCGTTTGTTAAGGTAAAATGATGATGCATCACAACTTGAAAGGTCGCCAGAAGCCTCCTCTCTTTAGTATAACAGTAGTTTGGTACCATGGGAGTTATAAGGACAAGAAAAATAATGTGAAGCAACACAATTAATTGTGTTGTGCGTTGCAATAGCAACAAAATATACATTTATAATTGATTCTCACAGCACTCAACGCAATGAGGTCTGACGACACTCTCAGAGAACTGGGTCGCAGGATCAGTGACGAATGGGCATAGGAATCTTGGTATCACCAACTTGGTAATATTCGGCAGTGTATTTCCCGCTTTCCCCGATCGAGCTCTGCTGACCAAACAATAGAGGCACCAATGCCAGTGCACCACTAAAGTGCACCTAACACCTCCTTGTAGCACCAGAGCTCGTTCAAGCAGTGTGAATAATGCTGCATTTAGTTGGGCGTGTTTGCGCTTCTATCGCATTGGTTTGGCCGTGATAATAAACGGTCACGCGAATTACCAAAGTTCGTTCTTTATGCCAATGCCTAGCATGGAGGACTACAGCAGTCAGCGGGTGTGTTCTACACAACTAAATGGCCAGTCTAGAAATATTTAATCAGGTGGTACTTTCTGTATAGGACAATTCAAACATGCTTCTGTTGCCCAATACGTAGCGTGTTACAAGTGGAATGGGACGCATCCATTGCGTGGGTAAAGTGAATCCTCCCAGAATTTTTGTATGTGCCCGAGCAATCTGACTATATTGTAGTATTCCATGGGGTGGATAACCGTTCCATACCCTTCTTACTGGGAGTATGAAATGCGAATAGTATTCTACTCTCTCCACCAGTTGCTTTGACTATCTGACCCACCTTGTAGATATGGTTGTTTGTTTCAGTTTTGATGTAGCATGAAGACAAGGCACAAGAATTTTTTAAAGCTAATTTTTGGGGTAATTAGCTCATAGGGAAGAGCTTATTGGAGATTATAATTACTAGCCAGTAGTTTTTGCAGCAGTATTTTTCTAACAAGACTTTCCGGTTTACTCGGAACCTCAGGTAATATATTTTCAACTCAACTGACCGTGGTCAAGTGCGTAGGTTCAGCACTTCGTTATTTTATTTTGTGTTCAATTTTTTATAGCAGAGCAAATATATAACAACTACTCGGCATTGTTAGAACAATCTTGTATATGAATTTATGCAAAGAGATATTTCGAAGACATCAAAACTTACTTTTTTGGATGGTATAACGAATGGTACTCCGAGTTAATGCCCGAATTCCAAACATTTACTCACCTGTAGGTTTTCATAGTCACATAAAATGAAGACATTTTGTTATATTTATTTACTCGCAAAACGTTAGTTTATATTTTATGTTTATTTCTCAATATCTGGACCTAATGATAATAAAATCAAACCTCACATGCATGTAACTGACCTTCAACAGTGATAAACTTTCCCAATCCCATCCCAGCCTTTTTATTCAGTTGTCAGAAGGGAGGATGTTGCTAATAATATTCAATCGAAACCCGATTAACTGATAACACTAGGATTCTCACTAGAAAAAGAAAGAGGATCGAAGTTTGTTGGCTCTGATGAAAAGCCGATGCATTGTTCCTTTGGGCTATTGAGATGGCTGTACCGTAGACCAAGCTTTTTCCTTCACTGGTGTATATAGCTAAACTGATAAACGAATCAAACCAAATATAGGTTAAAAAAACGTTATACAACTGTTGAAATATTTATTCACAACTTGCTGTTCTTAATGGTATGATAATGTGAGTTCATTTGCTGTACAATTGGTCTCATTAGAGGAAGGTTTATAAGCAAATGCGAATATTAAATAATAGAAAATGTTATTGACCGTATTTGAACTGTTTTACTTGCTACACAAATATGTTTTACATGATATTCAAGCAATTAAAATGGTTAAAAAAGTTTCAAGTTTACATTTTTTACGACAAGAAGCTTGCGAAGATCTACACGTCATGAACACTAAACTGAACAGTGATAGCAACTTTTCTTCACTATAATGCTACAAGCACATCTTACGATATCGGAACGAAGGCTCATACTGCAGATCAACTGTAATCTTACACCGACATTATGATGGAACAGCGCGCATTAGTCGGTTTCGTTCGCTTCCAGTGAGTAATGGCAGTTGTACCGATATTATATCGATGACTGGTGACGTTATTATCGAAAAATATAACTGCTGTCGGCGCATACAGAGTTTGTGATGTTGAAGATGGTGCATGGAGCCACAGCGGCACATACAGCTTGACACCAAGAGGAACGGGCTGCGAAGAGACTGCTGATATCTATGACACGAATTAAATCAATACATTTTAGATAGCAATCATAGCAATGTCATACTCTACGAGTCTCCTAGACTTTTTTTTCACCGCCAACAAAACCAAAGGTAATCTACCTATTTTACCGTACATAGCTAGAAAAACGACATGTGATTTTTTTTAAGTTGTGTTAGAACTAGTTTACCTTAGGTTCACGGTTCAGCATCTACGTACACAATATTGTTCATGACTCACATTACCCCTTTGTGAAGCAGGCTATCAGCCATCCTCTTCAAATCATTCTGCGGTGCAGGTTATCACTCTGCGATGTACGCTGTCCACCTCCTCTTCAAATCCCTCTGCGGCGGTCGCTGTCCATCATCCTCTCCAAATCACTTTGGGTAGTTGGCTGTCTATCATCCTCTTCAAATGACTCTGCGGAGTAAGCTGTCCACCTTCCTCGTCAAATCTTTGACTATTTTGGCTGTTCCTTGAACAATTTCGTCATGAACTTTATCCCAGAACCAGTAATCAAGGAGGGTCCGTGTGACGGAGGGTCTGTGGGATGGCATATCCTTGTTTGCTGAAGTATCTGCGACCGATAGTTAAGACAATTATTTAAGAAGTTATATAATTGACTTGGAGTAGCATCTTGGTAATGTTCATGCTTCCGATGCGAGGAAATTGTTTCACTGTGAGGTCGCAAGTTCTTTTTGAGAAAAGCAAAGTAGCTTTTTGTGTAAACAAAACACCATAATCGAGCCAAAAAGAGGCTATTTCCTCACATCAGCGATGACTGACAAGCACATCACCCAGTCAACATTTTGTTTCGCACAGCAATTGTACTGAAATGGAGTTTTGTCACTCCATATTCTCGTATATTGCGGTTACGATGGGGACGCAGGTCAAGATTGGTCACCAAGATTCAATGGCAAAACACCAAACCCCGAATCTTGTATCTTCGGTAAGTTGTTTGCAACGGTTCAATTTGTGCGGATGTATCTTCACGTCGTTTCGTTTAACCTCATTCGTGGTTATTTGATTTTCCACTACTTGTGTTTTTTTTCTTCTCTGACCAGCTGATTTGCTCCTTGAAACTTTTTTCTGATAGACATTCTTCTTTATTTAAATTATCACAACGATGTCGTCATCGAAAAACCATCGTTTTGATGATTTAAATAAGTCTCCCAACAAAGGTGTGCTTGTACTCTCTCTAATTGTTTTTTAAATTTCATGGTATAATACAGTTTTATACAATCAACTCTAGCAAAAAGGCATGAATGCAACCAAGCATATATTCCCCTTTATGCCATTTGATCACAAATGTATGTTTTTGAAATACAGGGGAAGATTTTATTCCGTACTGAAGGACAATCCACTTGCGCTGCTCCAGGCTAAACACCTTTAGGGCTCATAATTTCTATTATTGCCGATATTTTATCATATTGTATCATGTGTACAAATTTGGCGCAAAATTTACGAAATATAAGTTCCCCTTTCAGAACCGTGCTGACGAAAAATTAATTATCTCTCCGGTTTCAGGTATTTCCCTCACGATTGATCGATGTGGGTCCGTAATTAACATCCTCACTATTTTCGGTCATGATTACGGCTTTACACATACTGCTCTCACTTCGTCCTAATTCCTTTCAGGTAAGAAGAAACGGAAGCCTAAACTATCTTACGTATGATATTTCGGTCTGAGTTTCATTCTAATAAAGGCCGTCAACAATTTTGCCTTGTTCATTCCGGTTTGTGTTTCCAGAGTTGCCCGAAATTTGTATTGAATAAAAGGTTTGGGAACTATTCAAGACGAGCTTATTCAAAGGCAACGTTATTAGTTTTGTATCCGAGACTGGGGAACTAGTCAAGACGAGCCTACTCGAAGGCAACGATTTTAGTTTTGTATCGAGACTGGGGAACTAGTCATGACGAGCCTACTCAAAGGCAACGTCATTCGTTTTGTATCCGAGTCTGGGGAACTAGTGAAGACGAGCTTATTCCAAGGCAACGTTATTAGTTTTGTATCCGAGACTGGGGAACTAGTCAAGACAAGCCTACTCGAAGGCAACGATTTTAGTTTTGTATCGAGACTGGGGAACTAGTCAAGACGAGCCTACTCGAAGGCAACGTTATTAGTTTAGTATCCGAGACTGGGGAACTAGTCAAGACGAGCTTACTCGAAGGCAACGTTATTAGTTCAGTATCCGAGACTGATGAACTAGTCAAGACGAGCCTACTCGAAGACAACGCTATTAGTTTTGTAACCGAGACTGGGAACTAGTCAAGACGAGCCTACTCGAAGACAACGGTATTAGTTATGTATCCGAGACTGGGGAACTAGTCAAGACGAGCCTAATCGAAGGTAACGTTATTAGTTTGTATCCGAAACTGCATACGGATGAATGCATCTGGTCTGCGTGTGTTCAAAATGAACGTCTCAATATTCTCTATTGTTGTCACCTGATGACATCACTGGGATCAAAGTTATGGGCCGTCCGCGGCTGCAAACTTGGCCTGCCACGTACATATGAGGCCTAATACGGACATGTGACGGTTGGTTAGCCTGTTGATTCAATAAAACAGTGTCTAACATAAGATGCCGAGTTATGAAAGGATGACGAATAAATTTGTTTTACAACATCAATGCAACATGCGCGTGATATGATTATACGCAACTCAACATACGTCTAGTCATAGCACTCTGTTGTGCGACGATCGGATAAATATGAAGAATACAAATTTTTATTTTGAAGATATCCTGATATGTTTATAT
>SDVV010026175.1:0-12301 GCA_016164225.1 Gammarus roeselii | reverse complement strand
GGGAGTTGCTCCAATCATCAGTTAAATAAAAAAGTGCCAACACTAATAGTAATAATAATAATTATTAAATCATTTATTTCCATCGTCTAGCAATGGGTTTTTAATACTAAGGTATGATACATCAAACTCAGTTTTCATATGAGCTATTTGAATTAGCGAAACGAGAGATAAGGTGAATCTGTGACAATCCATCTGTCGGCGGCCGGTTTGTAGCTACTTCATGTTTCAAAACATGGTTCACAATATACGTTACTGAAAAGCTTATAAAAAACACATGTACATGGGATCGATAAATCCGAAATTAATACATCGCAGCTCATCTCTAGTGTGCTGCTGGCTCGTCTTCATGGAACTGAATGGAATTCACAATATACCATCATACATGTACACATACAAATACACATTCAAATGTGCACACACCTGCCTACATAAATGGATGACAATAAGTGTAATACACATTCATATGTGCACACACCTGTCTACATATATGGAAGACAATCAGATTGATACATTCATATGTGGACACCTACCTTCGTAAATGGATGACAATTATTATAATACACATTCCTATGTGCTATTACCTACCGACATATATGGATGAACAATCAGTATAATACACTTTCATATGTGCACACACCTAACTACGTGTATGGATGACAATCAGTATAATACACATTCATATGTGCACACACATTCCTACATATATGGATGGCAATTAGTATAATTATGACATTATTAAATCCTTTACATCAATCATCTTTCAATGGGTTTTCAATTTTTAAAATAGTACACACAAAATTTCATTGCCGTAAACACTATTTGAATTAACGTAAACAATAATTCAACTTGAAATTCGCCCCTGGTTCTGATTTCATGCGACAGAATATAAATTATAATATTATAATCAACGATCGACAGCCAACATCTTATTTGAGGTAGGAATCAGGAAAGCCTGGCACGAAATACATGGAGTGGGGCGATCACGAAATACATGGAGTGGGGCGATCACAAAATACATGGAGTGGGGCGATCACGAAATACATGGAGTGGGGCGATCACGAAATACATGGAGTGGGGCGATCACGAAATACATGGAGTGGGGCGATCACGAAATACATGGGGTGGGGCGATCACGGATACATGGGGTTGGGAAAATTGCGTAATACATAGGATTGGGAAAACCGCCAACACATGGGGCTAAGAAAAATATGTACATAGTACTGGATATACATATTTCATGACGAAATGCGGTGACATATTATAAAGATGGGTATAAAACATTGTATGAAATAATGAAGTTGTGAATAGACTACATAAGTTATTCGTAAAATATATACATAGCACTGAAATATATACAATTCATAACCGCTAGGAAATGATTCAATGATTGACAATCAGAATAATTCGATACTGGAGTACAGAAACCGAATTAATATACTTCTGAAATAGCAAATGGAGCACAATATTATCTTATGGGACAATGATTGTATCTTCAAAATGGTACGGTAAATTGTAGATATGATTAAATAAATCAAATTCTCGTCGAGTTGGCCTCTGTCAAAGCCAGGAGCTACCTATCTTCCATCGAAAGTTCAATTTTAATTCGTCACTGCTTATCTCTAGAGGGCGCCGGTTCGGATTACATGGAGCGAAATATTATTTACAATAGTATCTGTGCACGTACAGAAATGCCTATTTTGACAAAATAATTCTGACTACATAGCGTTGGAAAACCAGTGACACGCGGGGTTGAGAACTAAAAATACTTGAGGGTTGACAAACAACGAAATACATGGGTGTGGAAAATAACAAGTACATGTGGTGGCAAATCACGCATGCATGTGGTTAGAGTCCCGAGAACATGGGGTTGGGACATCAAAATGTGCTAACATATTGTAATGAGTAGTCTACATATTGTACGATGACAATGATATGGATGGATAATTTGAATTATACAGAAAATATGAATACAATATAGGGTTGGGAAAATCGAAAAGTACTAACATATTGTAAGGATGGGTCTAAACCATTGTATTAATAATGAAGGGGTGAATAGGCGACTCAAGTTATACAAAAAAAAATCATACATAAAATCCACGCCAAATTATTAAATATACAATATACACACTTCAAAACCGTCAGGAAATGATTGAATGATTGACAATCAGAAATAATACAATGCTGGAGTACACAAGTTGGATGAATATATACATCTGTTATAGAAGACAAATCAAGATGTTAGCTTATAAGGCAATGATTGTATCATCAAAAATGGTACGGTAATAAATAGAAATAATTTAATTAATTATATTGAAATCGAGTAAACCTTTGTCAAGTTTGACGCTGCCTATCGTTCCTATCGTTCGTATTTTAATTATGCTGAAACGACAGGAACATTTAAAACATAGAAATAGAAAAAACACTAGTTATCACTTATGGTAATTGGCAACGACAATTGTGATCGGTAACAACATAGAGAACACATGTATCGTCTGAGTAGAAACGATTAGATTGTGTCTCAATGTTGAGAGTTATGGTGGTGGTGGTTGGTGGTGCTGGTCGCTCATAAACAAAAATGCATCTTCTCGTTATTGGTATTATGCATTTAGCTCGTATTTGTTGGCAAAGTTACCGTTTTGAATTGATCGGTCAACAGATATCATTGGGCCTATTCTTGAAGGACTTATTGGATTCAAGATTTTTGAGGCTTGTTGGGAGGTTGTTCCAGGATTTTGGTCCAATAATCGAAAAAGCTGGACAGGCAGTTTCTGTTTTCCTGTGTTCAACGTGCACAGTATCATTATTTCTTGTGAATGGATTGTTCTTTTCACCTCGATAATACATGTGCCTTTGGCTGCCGGGTGAATGTTTTTCTAGAATATCTTTATGAAATCTGATCGCCTCATAATGGTACTTTACAATTCAGATTTCACAAAGGGAAGCCGTGAAAGCCCGTAAAATTATTGTAACAACCAAGGTACATTTTGGAACATTGATAATTAATCGGCATAAAAAATTAGAGGTAAGTTAACAGTTTTACAAAGGATGAAATTGTAGTACAATGCGAAGTATAGTTATATAACAATGCCCACTTTCCCATTCAGAAAATGTCAGACCCCGGCTGCATTTTCCTTCAGACGTCCCACCGTCTGCTGGGTTACACGACATCACCTCTCGCTTGCCAAATCAGTGTTTCCCCTCTCGATGTGAACGATTGCTGGACTTGTTTTATGTATTTATCCGATGCTTACCGTCGTCTCAGGTGTTGCACCAGGTTGGGCATATCGTTGCACCCTTTGATCGGACTGCACCTGACTGGTAGGTGTGTAAATTCCAACGTTTCCTTCGTTCCTCTTCAAGTGAATTCGTTCACCTCGTCTCTCTCTCGACCTCACAACAAACTATCGGCTGGTTGGTCGCGTTGGCGATTCCTTCCATTAGTGCGAAGGTCCAGGTCCTCACCGACCTGTTTTCACAGTTGTCTTCGTTTTTTTTTCTGGTAAGGACAAAATGAATGATGTTTGATAGGTGTTATCACGGTGGTGATTCCAATCCATCTATTTCGTCTACCCGGGCTCATGTCCTCATATCTCTTGCACGTCCGTGGCACCTCTTGCACAGCACAGCCACGAGGATCTCATGCCGTCCCTCGTTATTCTCGAAGCTCTCATATAATTATTTTTATTTGCCTCCGCGGTTCAGGTCAGTATTTCGCCGCTTCAATGACTTTCGGTGATGATACAATTTACTCCCATCGCATACACGTTATCAACTCCTCATACAATGAATTGTAGAGAAATATCAATCTTCTAATCCTATCATCCTGACCGTATTACGGGTAAAGCGCATTGTCTTGTTGTCACTCGCCACAACTTAAAAGGGGCGTCAGGATACTTTACACTTAGCTTGCTCACGTTCTAACTTATTCAAAATATGTATGTTTTAATTAATACGGTGCCTAAGGTTGTATCTAGGTTCTACGGTATCGGTCTGTGTGTGCTCTTGCATCGCCTACTCAGGTATCAGTTCGCCCATATCGGTGATGCAGTTTGTTTCTCAGACCGCCTCGGCCTCCGTCAGCGGATAAGGGTCTCCACGCAAATGTGCTTCTCTTAGCCTGTTAAGATGAACGTATTTTTCTTTCCAATTGTAGATGCCTACAATCTTTGCGCTTGTGACGTTTTTATCTGTGACTCGGTACGGTCTCTCGTACAGCGTGGGCCACAGGAAGAAATCTTATCATTCCTTACCCCGTTCTCGCACAGTTGAGCAGACTTCTGGTGAGCAGCCTCCGATTTTCTTTGACTTTTTTGCACGCCTGATGCTATCTCGTCGTGACTTTGGCTGCGTAGTTTTCACCAAGGGAGCAATCTATTTGCGATGTTTGCATCAGTTTTACAAGGGGAATGTCAGCATCCCGGCCGTGGAAGAGAAAGAAAGAAATTTCTTCCATAGTCGCCTGGTAGGATGTGTTTATCGCCAGTGTGACCCATTGGAGACTTTCATCTCATGTGTCCCGATCCTGCGACACTAAGCGAAAAGACGTTTTTCAAGGTTCTGTCATTCCATTGGCGGCTGGATGGTATGACATAGTAGTGTGCCATTTAATGGTAAGGTGTTCGCGGATGGTCCTAAACAAGCTTGAAATGAATTCTGTCTCTCGATTTGAGCACACTAAACGAATTATTCCGTAAGTGGCCATGTACTGGAGAAGTGCTCTGGTGACTTCTTCCCTAGATTTTGTGATCAACAACGGTTAGCACGTAGCGGTGTCCACTGTCACTGGTTGGCACTCTATGAGATCAAGTCCCACACGTTCTAGCGGTCAGGTTATTGGGGGAAGCTCCCCAAGTGGTGCTACGATGTTGTTATGGTGCTTCCGCTTCTGACAAGGTGAGCAAGTCTTCACGTGATTCTTCAGATCCACTCTCATGTTTATCCAAAACGTTGTCTCTGTCGCGCGTTGCCATGTGCGGGTGAACCCTTGGTGTGCTCCAATACGGTTGTGGTGGGACAGTGCTATTGCCGCTTTAGTCAGAGATGCCGGTAGTACGATTGTCTCCCTCACTCGACTCGGTTTGGTTGATGTGTTCGTTTGTACAGAACGCCATTTCTACGTAGAACTCGGGTTTCATTGCAAAAGTGGGCACGGTGACGGGTTCGTCCCCTTCCAAGTACTTGACAACTGGACCCCAAACCTGGTCTGCCAGCTGCTCCGTCCGAAGATTTTCGGTCTCAAATTTTTCCGCATGTTGTTGCATGGCCTCCTCCCCTCCGGTGGCGGTAAGGACAAACACCGTCACTTCACTCTCAGTCGTGCCCTCGTTTACTGGATTTCGTGACAGCGCGTCGGGTACATGCAGGAGGGCTCCCTCCTTGTATCGAATGTCGAACTCATATTTGGATAGCAGTAACGCCCATCTCGCATAGCGGCTGTTTTTGTACGAAAATATGTGTCGCAATGCCGCATGATATTTCACTATGACAAACTTCTATCCTTGAAGATAAGGTGCGAAGTGGTTCACAGACGCCACGATTGTAACGCTTCGTTTTCTGTCGTGCTATAATTTTTCTTCGGACCGCTAGACTTTCTGCTGTGGAACGCGATTTAGGGTGTTCGTGGCCGTCATGTTCCTGGTTCAGGACGCTACCGTATGCGAACGTCGAAGCATCGTAGTGCTTAATGAACTTCTTTTTGAAATCGGGTGCCTTCAAGACCGGGGTGTTGGTCATCATCGTCTTCAACGTGTCAAACGTGAGCTGCTGTTCTTCACCTCCACGAAATCTACTGTTTTTTCTTGTTAGTTCGGTCAGGGGTGCTGCCATACCTGTGAAGTTGGGATTGAACTGACGGTAATAGCCGCACGCTTACAGGATGCCTCTGACGCCCCGCACCGTGGTAGGTCGGGGAAAATTTGCCATTGCCTGAATGTTACGTGAATCAGGCCGTACCCCTGCCTTGCTAACAATGTGACCGAGGAATTTCACGGAACTTTTTGAAACGAGCATTTGGACAGTCCAATTTTTACTCCTGCCTCCTTAAATTCAGATAGGATTTCTTCCACGTTTTTCAGATGCTGATCGAAGTTCTCTGCGTAGATGCAAATGTCATCCAGGTAAATGTAGGCAATCCTGCCTGTCTGTTTTCACAAGATTTGGTTGATGCAACGGTTCCAGGTTGCATCAAGCTCTTGCGGTTGAAGTGGTAAGCTCCGGAAGGCGTGGGAGGGCCGTGTATTGTTTGGATGCCTCTTCCATTTCTATTTGGGGGTCGGCGCTCAGGAGACTCAGGAGTTTCAATTATGTTAGCCAAGGGGTATTTTGAATTGTCGGCCGTTGCATTGATCTTCCTGTAATCTACGGCAAATCTATAAGTATCATCTGGTCAGATCTCGTCATTTGGCCCATTTTGCGCGAGCATTTGGACAGTCCAATTTTTACTCCTGCCTCCTTAAATTCAGATAGGATTCCTTCCACGTTTTTCAGATGCTGATCGAAGTTCTCTGCGTAGATGCAAATGTCATCCAGGTAAATGTAGGCAATCCTGCCTGTCTGTTTTCACAAGATTTGATTGATGCAACGGTTCCAGGTTGCATCAAGCTCTTGCGGTTGAAGTGGTAAGCTCCGGAAGGCGTGGAAGGGCCGTGTATTGTTTGGATGCCTCTTCCATTTCTATTTGGGGGTCGGCGCTCAGGAGACTCAGGAGTTTCAATTATGTTAGCCAAGGGGTATTTTGAATTGTCGGCCGTTGCATCGATCTTCCTGTAATCTACGGCAAATCTATAAGTATCATCTGGTCAGATCTCGTCATTTGGCCCATTTTGCGCGCCAAGCTCGGGCCAACAGCCGCGGAGCATGTTGAAGTTGCTGAGCAGGTTGAGGTTGTCCCCTACATGAGTCTACACCGAACAAGCAATTTACCTTATATATTTTTTTCAACATCACAGCCTCTGCAGCCTAATCAACTGGGTCTACATACTCAAGATTGGGATCGTTGCAAAGATAAATGGACAGCGCACATTTTCATCTCAGACACGGCTATAGTCAGACGTTTCCTACTTACCGCAATCGGGCCTCAAAGTCGAAGTGTTTTTTTTTTCCCAAGTTAAAAAAAAAGAACGTCGACAAACATACAACGTTTCCTTGAATTTCTTTGAGACTCCAGTGGGAGCTAGTTGGATGCACAAAATACATTATTCAACAATGACATGCCCAAAAAACTGGGTTAAGGGTATACCGCCAGCGTTTCCGCTAACTTTTTTTTTCTAAAAAAATATTAAACGACATTTTCAGATAGGAAAATAATGGAAAATCTAAATTTTAATACAACTACCTGTCCTTATCCTTTAAAGAACAAAAAACTCTCTCAACAAACGACTCAAATTTTTCCATATTTAAGCAGGAATTTTTTTGCTCAACATTCAAAAAATCAACAAAATTACAGTTAGTCGCTGATTCTCACTTTTTAACACAATTGTAGGGAGGCCCGCACGTGATCTTTACAGTCATATGATTTTTTTTTGAATAAGTAAAATCTACGGGGTGCAATTTCAATTTTTCACATTTTTAGTGCCGGGCCTACAAATTTCATCATTGAGCCTCTGCAGTTGCTTCAATCGCCAATCTGATTCAATCAAGCAGATGAAATTCAACGGCCAACAATTCTCTAAGGGATGAAAATTTGCCTATTACTCATAGATCCAGAAGCAAATGTCGACACATTTTTTTCAAAAAATCACAAAAAATACTTTTTACGGCTGATTTGTATATTCATTAATTTTACTTCATAACATTTTGTATGCCCTTTAGAAAAATGTCATTGTCGACGACTTTGGATAGCTGCCTCATGACCAGAAAGTCATAGGTGATGAAAAACATGCAAAAATTGTTTATTCCCAAACACACACGTCGGCACTTTGAAATATAGAAAATAGTAAGGAAAAGCACTTCCTGAACTCGAATATGTACTCACAATTGACCACAGTCCACTAGTGTAGCCGCAATCGCCATTATAAATTTGCCAAAATCTCGCTGCAACTTCCGGAAATCAGAATATTCTCATTTTACGGTAAATCAAATGCAGGGGTTAAACAGATAGTAAAAAATCTAATAACACGACTATTAATAGAACAAAAATCCCAAGGAACACGATGCACTCATTGAAAAAAAATTTCAAGCTCGAATTTAGAAATTAAAAATCAGTTTGTCAACGAGTAACAATTATGCACAGAGGATAACATTTTGCACCGTCTAAACTTGCCCCAAGTGCACAAAAAAATGGCGTGTCATCAATAATCTGTAAGAAAGCCATCGTACAAACACACAACAACTGTTAGACTGTAAAAAATAAACTCCGAAACCAGTAATTCATCACTGTTTCCAGAAACGATAGTAAAATGACTAGAAATCAGATAGTTCGCAGCATTTCACGAGCCTCACACGCTCGAAATAGATCATTGAAGGTCGTAAACATCATGAATCCTAGTCAAACAAGTTGTGCAAATACGCTACAATGGCCACATTTTGATCAATTACAACATCAAACAAGATATGATGTAATCCGTGGAGCAAAAACCATAAATTCATAAAATTGCAGCCTTTAACATCACTCACAAAAATAAAACGGCATTTGAACGTTCGCAAACCGTAACAAGGAAAAATGAAACAGTCCCCGATTATCATGCAAGTGTCAGATTTCAAAAAATTCTCATACAAGAGGCGCTATAAACATATACATCGGGCAAAGGACGTAAACTCATCATAATTTAAACGTCAGACCCACTGAAAAGGGACAACGGCGAGTCGCAAATATCAATAATAGACTATAAACACTCTTTCAATTGTCACGCAAGTCTTAAGTTTCAATAATTCCTGATAGTTAGGAGAATACGAGGTCCTGACAGCTCTCTATGGCGTTTACGTTAATTAAATACTACGCTTCTCAGCAACAGACATGGTCATGCGAGCAGTCAAATCAAACCGTCACGTTCTCACAAGTAAATTAAGACTCGAATCAACAAAATTGCCCATCAACTTCCAACTTGAGTGCCGAAAATCCTAAATAACAGCTGTTTACCATTTTTCTAGGCGTTTACGTTAATTTTATTGTACGCCTCTCAGCAACAGAAATGATCATGTGAGCACTCAAATCGAATTGTCTTGTTCTTACGAGTAAAATAAGACCTGAATCAAGAAAATCACCCATCACCTTGCAACGTTACTAACCGAAACACCTAAATAACTACTTTTAATCACGATTGGCGTCATGCAAGCGACAGCGTTCCTTCTCAAAATGAACGGGTTAAATGGCACTGAAGAACTGATAAAATTAAACAAATTGATATAGAAAAATCTGAGGAACACGCTGGACTCCTCAGAATTGGTCGAACCTCTCTAGAATTTTTTTTTTTTACATCGAAAACAAATTTTAGTGATTTTTTCTCTCTTTACAAGCAAGACTGGAAACACCTTCAAGATGGAAGATTACAGATGATATAGGCATGCGGAAGTACGCAAACGTATACATTACAAGCAAAAGGACCTCGATGCTTGCTGCCTGTGCTCTCGGGCTCACAATTTATTGAGGAGCCGAGAGCTCAGGAAGCTATAACATCGATACGTCCTTCCGCCGGTGGAGGGTGTGGTCGATTGATTTCAACGATGATTCATGATCGTTTAATGATGTTCTTTATTTATGAAGGAAGGGTGGCAGATTGCTGTGTGGACTCTCTTGGTACTCAATTTATTGAGTTCCTAGAGCCCAGACAGCAAGCTGTCATTGTCCTTCTATACTGCGCTACAGTAGAGATCGTTGATTCGGAACACTTGAACGATCGTTTATGATCATTTAAGCATTTATACATTGAACAACAATATAAATTAGGTGGTGTGAGGAATCCTCATGCCAAAATGCTTCCTGTAACTCGCGGTTTCTTTCGTTTCATTTACTCTCATAGGAAATAGAAGGATATACATTGACGCGCCCTTCAATTCCCGCTGAAGTACGTTAGAATGGATCAAACATACATAAAATTGAAGGACTTGTGTATAGTATTAGACTTGTTATAATCCGCTGAAAATGCTATGACATTTCTCTATGAGGATAACGTAAATTTTTATACCACGCTTTCCATGAACAAAAATGCTGTCGTCCTTCAACTTCTACCGTTATTATTAATGGAGTCTCTCTTAAATAACAGATTTTCGGCGATCGCTGCTCGCTTAAGTCTAAACACAGTATATGGGTTCCGTGAACTGGATTTATGTAAGTATAGTCTTCCAAGCAGTAAGCAAGCCTCAGATTTTATATACATGGCCTAGGGGAGACAATTTAATAAAATGTTTAGAGGACAAATAATAGTTGTGTTACCCACTGATAGCGTTTTTCGAAATATATGTCATTTCGACTTCCATGAAGAAGTTCAAATTGAAACTTATGTATGCATGGAATGGGTTTAGTATTTTAATAATTAGTTTGCGAAAAAATCTTGTGTCTGTGATTAAAACTATATCGATATGTTTGCCGTTTAAAACTTGATACGATATAACGCAAATCTTGGATTAGCAAAAGTTCCTTACCAAAACCTTCCGCTACATTTTGATGGCATCTTATTACTCGATTGAAGCTAGGAGTTTACTCAATACGCGTTGAGTATTATTCAGCTACATTTTGTGTCAGTCTAGCTTCCAGTACCATTACTGACATATTTGAATCAAAGTGTGGAAATAATTATTATATTATTAATTATATTTATTGAGGAACTCGATGGTACAGTAATGTGTAATATTTTATGCCTTCAATTATTTACGAACGTATTCCTCTATTTATAAATATTTACTGACGGCATAATCACTGAAGGCGTATCAACAAGAAAAATTTCTACCGTTCAAAGTATACTTCGGTCACCCTACAATATTTTAAATAATGTATTGATGTATATGTATATATGAAAATGAGTACTGACGATTGGTATAAAATGTTGCAGTGCCTGTCATTGTGATATAAAGATATATTTTAATATGTTTTGTCAGTTTGTTAGTCGAAGTATTCTTACTACTACTACGACCATTACTATAGTAATGTACTTCAAACGACTAAATTGGATGCCACTGGTTTTCGAACTAATAACATAGGCAGACAGTACGGGCTGTCTGACGCTGAAATGATCCCTGCAGTCAGCATCTCCTTTATTTTCTCTTCAATTACGGTCATGGTGCTTTGGGGTAATCTCCATTGCGGGGTGTTGATCGGTCGGTCATCCTTCATACGAATGCAGTGCTGGACTCATTTGATGTTCCCAATGTCATCTTCTCCCGCCGTGATGACCGTCCGATAATTCCACAACAAAAGTCTGACCTCCTTTTGCTGTTCCAATAGTAAATGAGTCAAATCTAAGGCATCAATTGGCTGACGGCAATGCACATCCTTTGGGTCGTCTGCCTGCAACTCCGTGCACCACAGTACAGTCTCGTCTGGCTTTTCCGTCAACACGGGATGTACAGTGGCCACCGATAGTCCGTACTCTATGAACACCGACTTGCTACTAGGGTTAATGCAGTTAATTGGGATGCTTCCATTGTTGACAGTTGCCAGGGTCTTTCCAAGCACGGGCCTGTACCGTGGAAACGGATATACTAAACGTCCATATCTTCGAAACACGGGTGGACAGTCAAATATCTAATTACTTGACTGCTTTGAAACAGGATACACCTCTATCCTGCTCGAGCAGCGTTGATCGTTCCAACGTTGTCCTGTGTGGCCACGGAAATATTCGGTATGCCGTCAGTCGTCCTGCCTTGAGAAGGGACCTTCTACCCCATTAGCGATACGCTGTTGTTGTTATAGTCTAGTATTGCGGCACACCGTCTGAGAAAATCGGAACCTATCAATGAAGCCCCGATGTACGCGTTTGTCTTGCAGACAAGGAAGTCATGTTTTATGTGTTTGTTGCTTCAAGTGTTTATTTCCAGCCGTCACTGTCAAAGTCATTCGTCCTTCTGTCGTGACGGTCTCGTGATTCAAGGTTCTGATTTCAGTTTCATTAGGTATAATTTCACTCCCGAACTCGCACATCGTCAAGACCATGTTATGTTTTATTAGACTCACTGTCGATCCAGAATCAATTAAACAAGGTAATTGTATTCTATTCACCTTGAGTGTTATGTGTGGCGACGAACGATCCAGGGGAGCAATCAGTTTTTTGGCTGGTACGGGGAAGACCTCGCTTGGTCAATCATAGGTGGTGGGGGTCTTGAGACCATGTCTTGTAAACAATACCTCTGGATGTGTCCTGGTTTATTA
>SDVV010026174.1:0-12301 GCA_016164225.1 Gammarus roeselii | reverse complement strand
TAACGGCTCAACGTTGATGGTTATACGTGAGGAAACTGTTCTACGCCGGCCTCGCACCCGTGCCTCCCTGTCACGCCCGAATTAATCAAGAGCAATTTCTTCAGGGGACGAAAGCCGTCAAACGACTCGAGTTGCAAGCGCCCCGAGTCTTGCTGTTTATCAGCCAAAAGTGCTGACAGTAGTCTATTAGCATGGCGCCTCTGCCTGGCCTCAATCGTACGATGATTGTTTTGCATTCTTGGTGCAAACAATGCCATGCCACTCCTCGCCTGAGCGGCCTGTTGGTTGCCCAGCGGATACATCCAGCATGTATCTCAAATGGATACCGCAGTTGGTATTCTGTGCAGCAGTGTATCCAGAAGGACACCTGTAGTAGATGTGGCAAAAGATACTTGTAGAAAATATGCGGCAGGAAGATACTTGTAGAAAATGTTAGATGCGGCAGAAGATACTTGGAGAACAGATGCGGCAGAAGATACTTGGAGAACATGTTGCAGGGCAGCAGGGCAGCAGGGCTGCGCCACAGAATGACTGTTTTGTTTTCTACATTTTTGATATCCTTTTTTTGCAACTTTTTTCGTCATCATCATCGTTTTCATTTCATATCCTTATCCACCCCGTAATGTCTGGATGGAGAAGTATACATTAATAAAGCAGACCTGCCGGCTCATGCCACCTGTCGCCGCTTATAAAGCAGAACTGCCGGCGCATGCCACCTGTCGCCGCTTATTCAATGCCTAAAAGCCAACGTCCTTGACTCACAATCTATAGTGAAAAGGCTCCAAAGAGGGGAACAGGTTACCAGCAGCGGAGAGCCTTATGAGCGGTCTATAGTTCAGCTGTGAATAAATAATGACTAAGCTTATGTAGTTAATAAGTCATTAAATGATGTGAGAAGTATTCCACCCTTGATTGTTCTTCCCAATTATCAATCAATAAGCTGACTGAGATTGTCTAGGCAGAGCAATGTATCGTATGTTGCCATGACAACCTCATAAGCAGGCCATCACAAGTGAATTGGAGATAAGATTGCCAACGATCAGATTGACAACTACAGGCTTTCCCACGATAGATTGCCTACCATCATCAAGTAATGTATGAATTATTAAATTATATTCATATTAATGATTTGTCTTGTTCTTTGTCTTTAAAGATATTGAAGGCTAATTTTCAACAGCAAGTGCCTGGTCGCTGGTTCTGTTTCTATTAGAACACAATTTAAGAACTGCCTCAGGTCTTGAGCTATGAAATTCTATACCTGTACCACATCAAGTCCAAACATACTCCTTTGGACTTGGCCAATACCAGCTCTGTCACTCCGCACTGAAGATACATAAATAAACACCCCCAGCCTCACTCCTCCTCCATCCTTTTCTCCTCCTCCTCTCCACTTCTATTGCCAGGGTAATTTTCTAGCTCCATCGGCTATTGGCCAATCTCTAACAGTTATTTTCTCGTTTTTATAGCTATTAGTCACTATTCACCTGCTAGTGAACATCTTCATCAGCTATTGGCTCATCTTCATCAGCTATTGGCTCATCTTCATCAGCTATTGGCTCATCTTCATCAGCTATTGGCTCATCTTCATCAGCTATTGGCTCATCTTCATCAGCTATTGGCTCATCTTAATCAGTTATTGGCTCATATTCATCAGCTACTGGCTCATCTTCATCAACTATTGGCTCATCTTCATCAGCTATTGGTCCATCGTAATTTGTGACTGGCATGTCTTTCTTTGCTAATGGCTTATCTCCATTAGTTGTTGGCACATCTTCAACAGCTATTGGCCCATCTTCTACAGATATTGACCAGTCTTCGTCAGCTATTGCTCCAACTTCGTAAGCTATTGGCCCATCTTCATCAGTTATTGACTTCTCCGTTAGCTATCGGCTCATCTCCATTACCTGTTGGCCCATCTTCATTAGTCACGGCCCCATCTCTATCAGATATTGGCCCATCTTCTTCAGCTATTGGTCCATCTCCATGAGCTAGTGGCCCATCTTTATGAGCTATCAGCCCACCTTTATCAAATATTAGACCATCTTCATAGGCTACTAGACTATCTTTGCATTCTATAAGCCCTTCGACATTAGCCATTGGCGCATTTTCATAAGGAATTGGAATGTCTTTATCAGATATTGGCTCATCGTCATTAGCAATTGGATAATCTTCATCAGCTATTGGCCCATCTTAATCAGCTATCGGCCCATCTTCATTAACTATTGACCCATCTTCCTGTGCTATTGACCCATATTCATCAACTATTGACCTGACAACTCTCGGAACATTATTATCAGCTGATAGGCTATCTTCATCCTCATAAGCTATTGAACTTCCTTCACTAGCTATTGGGCTATCCCTATTAACTATTGGCCCAACTTTACTAGCTATAGACCATCCTCATAAGCTATTGACCTTCCTTCACTAGCTATTGGGCTATCCCTATTAACTATTGGCCCAACTTTACTAGCTCTAGGCCATCCTCATAGTCTATTGATTCAACTTCATTAGCAATTGGCCACTGGTAGATGGGTATTGACTCTCAGTTTGGGTCAATACCCAAGGGATGGATATTGACTCACAGCGTCACCACTATTAGGTCAAGTATTGTCTTGACTGGCCCGCGGTGTATTAAGCATTACTTAAGAGGTCGCTGCTGACCATTGCTTGACAGCCATCTCGAGCATTGACTCACAGCGTCACCCGTATTCGGTCAAGTATTGTCTTGACTGGCCCGCGGTGTCGTAAGCATTACTTAAGAGGTCGCTGCTGACCATTGCTTGGCAGCCATCTCGAGCTGTGACCCTGACTAACTACCAAAGATGCTGATTATCGAGATTAAATATACATAAACACTTTTTGAGAGCAATTGATTCAGCCCTTTTTCTTCAATTGGAAGCCGTACTGGGTATGATCTTTATTGAACTATTACACACGAACGCCAGACTAACTAGAACAGCCAAGGAATTGACAGTCAGAACTGTTTATTTTAAACCCGTCAGTTGCGATGACTAATAATTAACGTATTACCGTTAGTTCAATCATTAGCCTTACGGTCTTCTTCATTGCGTATGAATTGGAGAAATCTGGTTGGTTTATGCCTTGACAGGTCAAGTACTTTGAGTGCTTTTGGATTTTTTGAGTAGTGTGGACTTACCCTAGTGATTTTATTGCATAATGAAGATACATTGTAAAACAATATTAGATGAACACACTGAGAGTTCATTAAAATATTTGATTGGGATAACTGAACGGGATAGCAGTCAATTTGAACTTTTATGTCTATCTACACTTCTTATATTGTTATTTTACTGACTTTCAAACCTCCATTGAAAAATGTTCGGCGTATTTAAAGCGAACCGGAGAAGCTACCTACTCCATCTCAAAAAGAGCTTCGTCTGCTCTTTCCAATTGTCCTCTTTATGAAAAAAATCGACGATATCTGACAACAAAAATAAGGTTTATAATAGAAGAAACTCTCATCCAATAGTCGGTGTCTTATGTATTCCTACAGAACTTTCTCGGACCCCTTATTTCAATTTTGCAGAAGAAAAAAAAACATTCGAAAACCTCTTGTCGAATATTTCTGTCGCTTTAATTTCTTGCTTACTTTCATGCGTAAAACCACAGAACAGTTTACGAGAAACGTAAAACTAAGTCCTGACAGAAGCTCCTGTCCTGACTGTAACTCGCTTCTGAGCCACCTATAAACATACCCTGACAGAAGCTCCTGTCCTGACTGTAACTCGCTTCTGAGCCACCTATAAACATACCCTGACAGAAGCTCCTGTCCTGACTCTAACTCGCTTCTGAGCCACCTATAAACATACCCTGACAGAAGTTACTGTCCTGACTGTAACTCGCTTCTGAGCCACCTATAAACATACCCTGACAGAAGCTCCTGTCCTGACTGTAACTCGCTTCTGAGCCAACTATAAACATACCCTGACAGAAGCTCCTGTCCTGACTGTAACTCGCTTCTGAGTCACCTATAAACATACCCTGACAGAAGCTCCTGTCCTGACTGTAACTCGCTTCTGAGCCACCTATAAACATACCCTGACAGAAGTTACTGTCCTGACTGTAACTCGCTTCTGAGCCACCTATAAACATACCCTGACAGTAGCTCCTGTTCTGACTGTAACTCGCTTCTGAGCCACCTATAAACATACCCTGACAGAAGCTTCTGTCCTGACTGTAACTCGCTTCTGAGCCAACTATAGACGTATCCTGACAGAAGCTCCTGTCCTGACTCTAACTCGCTTCTGAGCCACCTATAAACATACCCTGCTTTATGATTTTATTTCATTTTACGGATAAACAAGAAGAGTCTATTCCAACAAAAAGTATCCGAGTTCATGGCTGGACAGACATATTTGGGGCCTTGTCTGACTACAACTGAGGCCAGAGTGGAATCACGATCGGATCAAGCTGATTGGGCCTTCATGTCCTTTATGACCTACTAGGGTCTCGGTTGCTCGTCCGATCTGCTTGGTGACCTTGAGGCTCTTCGGTCTTCGGTGGCCCTTTACAGTTTATTGCGACCTCGGTGGCCCTTCTTAGCCAGTCTTGTAACCTCGGTGGCCCTTCTTAGCCAGTCTTGTAACCTCGATGGCTCTCTTTTGGACTGCCATGTAGAATCGTCAACCTCTTTGGCCTGCCTTTCGGCCTCGATGTCCTTTTTGACCTGCCTTGTGGCCTCGGTGGCCTTTTTGTCCTGGTTTGTGGCCTTGGTGGCTCTATTTAATCTCTTGTGTTGCCTCGGTGGCTCTTTTTGGCCTGCCTTGCGGCGTCGGTAGGTCTTCTTGTCTTGCCCTGTGACCTCGATGCTGTTTTTTGGTCTGAGTTGTGGCCTTCTTTGGTGAACTGGTCGAAGTTGTGCCATACAAAACGACATGAAGGTGACCAGACAAACCGCGGGTGGTCAGGTATCAGCCGTATACTATCAATATATGATCCCTTTATACAAAGTTCTACGGTTTCTTAACTCTTCACAGTTGTGATATTGTTATGTTTTTTTTTAACTATTACTCGTATCTTATGTTCAAGTTAAGTCAGCAAACCGCCCTACGACCCTACTTTAGGTAAAAAATCTAGCCCGCGCCACTGCTGTTATTGCCAAACACAATGCTCTATTACCCCTCCTCTCCTCCGGCCTCACTCAACAGCTGAAACTATCTAATGCCCTGCAGAATTAAAGCCCGCTCTCCAGCCCCGCTCCACAGCTGTAACTACTTAATGCAGTGCAGTGTTAAAACTCTCTCTGTTTCGAACAGCTCCATATATTAACTACCTTATGCCCTCTAGCATTATGTCCCTCGCTCGTCAGACCCGCAGTATTAAAACCTTCACTCCAGAGTCCCATACCACTGCTGTAACTACCTAATTCCATGCATTGTTGAAGCCATCACTCTCCATCATCGTTTCGCATCTGTAACTACCTACTGCCCTGTTCTATGAATGCATTCTATTTCAAGTCCCCTCCTCTCCACCCTCCCGCTCTACAGCTGTAGTTAACTAGTGCTCTGCTGTAATAAACTTATTTTCTCTAACCCCACCACACAGCTTTAACTACCAAAAGCACTGTAACATAAAAGCTCTCTCTTCTGTCCCGCTGTACAGCTGTAACTACCAAATACACTGCAACATGAAAGCTCTGCCTTCTGTCCCGCTGTACAGCTGTAACTACCAAATACACTGCAACCTGCAAGCTCTCTCTTCTGTCGCGCTGTACAGCTGTAACTACCAAATACACTGCAACATGAAAGCTCTCTCTTCTGTCCCGCTTTACAGCTGTAACTACCAAGTACACTGCTACATAAAAGCTCTCTCTTCTGTCCCGTTGTACAGCTGTAACTACCAAATACACTGCAACATGAAAGCTCTCTCTTCTGTCCCGCTGTACAGCTGTAACTACTAAATGTACTGCAACATGAAAGCTCTCTCTTCTGTCCCGCTGTACAGCTGTAACTACCGAATGCACTGCAACATGGAAGCTCTCTCTTCTGTCCCGCTTTACAGCTGTAACTTAAAATGCACTGCAGTATAAAAGCTCTCTCTTCTGTCCCGCTTTACAGCTGTAACTACCAAGTACAGTGCAACATAAAAGCTCTCTCTTCTGTCCCGTTGTACAGCTGTATCTTACTGATGCCCTGCGGAATTAAAGCTCTTCCTCTTCATCCCCGCTCTACAGCTGTAAGTACCAAATGCCCTGCAGTTTAAAATACTTTCTCTCCAACCCCTCTCTTCAGCCTCTGTTCCCTAGGCCGTCTGCATCAATTCCCTGCCATTAAGTATTGAGTAAGAGCAACAGATGGCACTCGTAACAGTATATTTTTCCCACGATTTATGTAAGTAATAAACTGCAGTGTGTTACCGCGAACGAACGCTTAGACAGTCTCATGGGGTTTGATGTCCGTTTAACCTTCTACGGCATGTTTTAGTAATGAGAGAAAGACATCAACCGATTTAGAGGCACTATATGCTCTATGTTATAGCGGGCAAACCTTGTTATGCTTCTTCGTCATTACTGAACACGACCCGTGTCCATAAATGTGTCACCCCTGGTCGTGATGCTTGTGAGATGGATAGGTGACAATAAAGTGTGTTGGCAATTACATGTAAAGAGGCTAGCAAAGATGAAACGAGGTGCTTTCCATGTCCGGGGCTTGTTTTTGACCGAATGCTCATAATGGTTGAATAACGTCACTTGTTCTTTGGCAAAAAGTTACCCGAATCTAAACCAGCCAATATGGTTGTTAGCATACAAATAACGTTCTTCAAAGTAATATCGGAAATATTTTTTAATCGTGGTGCGGTTCCGAACCTAGGTTCTAAGTAAAATTTCTTTTCGATTCACTCTCGTTCTTCCATCTTCTGAAAGTAGCAACAGAACTCTTCAAACAGCCTGATACAGGTCAAGAGTTGGTGAACTGTCTTGGATGAAACAACCTTTCGGAGCAGGGTTCTCATAGAACAAAATATATTTTTGTAAAGTTTGTGATTGCGTTCCAACAAACTGGGAACTTCATTGTTCAATAGACCCCCACAACCCCCCCTCCCCCGTCCGTTGAGTCTAGAGTACAACTCCTTGCAATCGTTCTCATTTGAACTAAGGTCGTTGGGAACGAACAAGTAATTAGGAGGGAAAAAGAACACGTGGTCGGGAATTTGAAGCCTACGCAATGGTAATAAGCAGTGCATATGATACTTTGAGGGCATAGTTAGTAGGAAATATAACACAAAATCAATAGATTCATTCGAGATGACGCCACACAGCATATACCAACTGAGTTGAATCTGAGGGTAAATATATTTTTACTATAGTCTTGACGCAACAAAAACGAACGTTGGCCAGAGCGTGCACCAACTGCCCGTAAAGGTGTTGAAGTTCGCAGCTCCAACTCTCCTAACCCATCTGAATGAAGTACTTCAAATAGGAATTTGTAAGACGCATATCGCTGTCACACAGTCGCCTCAGCTGGTGATTGCAATCCCTGGAGATAATCCCAGCATCCATGACGTGGATAAACACTTGTAACACTCGAGTAATCGGCATCACGGGCCCGCGTTGATCTCGTTTAGGCTGCTCTTGGAAACTTTCTGACACTAATTCCATTTGATTTCCACAAAAGTAAAAATAAGTTCTACAGACTGTGTTATTCCTACGGACTGTTATTCCTAGTTCTCGACTAGGTATACACCTTTATTCAAACTAGCCCATCCATGAGTAGAAGCAGCCCAAGGTATCAATGAATCCATTCCATTCCAAAGCTTTGTTGCCTGGCGTGTTGGTTGTCAAGTCGTAATTTCTTGGGTTGTTTATTGATTTATAATAGACCAATGACGAATATAGCGTCTCCTAGACATCTTCTCAACTAGTAACTAAATAATTTAAGATATTATGATTTTTCAAGCATAAACAAAATCCAATTCGTCGACTCGACAGGCATTGCCAGCCATCAAAATAAATCTACTTCAATGACAGGTTTAGATTCCTGCACCATTCCTGTTCAAATGTTCCTGTCCCTGATATTGATTGGGAATCAGACGAATGCACTGCCACCGGCCAACGTCTGATTGATTTTGTAGACGATAAGTTCATGGCCCAAATGGTGAAGACGCCTACAAGAGGTAACAGTATTCTTGATCTCATATTTAGTGCAAACGACTCTCATGTCACGAACATTGAAGTGGGCGAATCACTCTGAACTATCGATCTTAACTGTATCAGAGTTCAAAACGTCAACAAACTCCAAAAAGTCACCAACTTTAGATTAGCTAACTTTGGTGGCTTAAGAGAATCAATGGCGTCAACAAATATAACTCTCGGACAAGATGTCAATCAATCGCTTCACAATTTCTTGACTGCACTTGAAATTATTGAATATGAGCATATCCCGAGCAAAAACAGGCGAACAGCGGTGAATCAGCCTAAGTACTGGAAAGGAGAGTTGCAGCCCCTTCAGTCACGAAAAAAAGCCAAGCACTAGATAAAATGGGAACATCCACATGACGACGTAGCCAAAAATGAATGCAGCATCACCATAAGAAATCTAATGAGAGTCCAGAAACGTAAGAAGAAAGATTATGAAAATGAAATTACCACCAAAGCCAAAACTAATCCGAAACAAATTTTTTTTCGAGCAAAAAAATCAAGATCTGTAATTGGTCCTCTCGAGAACGATGTTGGTGAGCAAGAAACTGACGACACCAAAATGAGTGTCCTACTTAAGAATATTTTTGTTCTGTATTCACGTTAGAGAATCAGGATATTCCTGATCCTGGTGATATCATCGCGAAAAGACAAATTGAAGCTCTCAGCACAGTGAACTTTTCCCCCGCCGAAGTTATCAAATATATAGGTAAATTGAAAGTCCCTAAATCTCCAGGTCCAGACCAAGTCTATCCTAGAATTCTAGAAGAGACTAGAACCGAAATCGCCGAACATTTATCGAACATTTTCACCCAATCTCTCACAAATGGCACCTTCCCCTCTGAATGGAAAGAGGCCAATGTTACCCAAATTTTAAAAAAGGCGACAAAAGTGTCTCGGAAACTACCGTTCAATTAGTCTCACCTCAGTCATTGGCAAATTGATGGAAAGTTTGATAACGGATAAAATTACAGAATTCTTTGAATCAAATAAATTGATTGGTGACTCTCAGCATGGATTTAGACAAAACCGTTCCTGTCTTACGAACCTGTTACTTTTTTTCAAGAATATAATTGAAATCCACGACACAAAATCTCCAATCGATATTATTTACCTTGACTTTTAAAAGGCCGTTGATAAAGTCCCCCACAAGTGCCTGGTTAGTAAATTGCAAAGCATCGGTATTCGAGGCAAGCTAACAACTGGATAATATTTGCTTGCTCACGGACAGAAGGCAGCGAATTGTACTTAACGGAGCATCCTCCCCTTGGGGTAAAGTTACAAGCGGCGTACGGCAAGGATTCGTGTTAGGTCTAGTTCTCTTTATAATGTTCATCAACGATCTCGATAGGAACGTAATCTCAAACATTAGCAAATTTGCAAGCGATACTAAGATAAAAGGAAAACTGCAAACTGAATTAGAGTGTCAGCAGAACCAACTAGACTTGAACATAATTGTTGATTGGTCAGAAAAGTGGCAAATGAAATATAATGTAGACAAATGTAAAGTTATGCACAAAGGTCCTCATAACCACCAACACAAATACTCCATGTCCGAAAAAAAACTCAATCCTGTCACCGACAAGAGAAATTTAAGTGTCATTATTAGTAACGACTTGAAAAGTAGCAAGCAATATAACGATGCTGTCACAAAATGCAACAAAATGCAAGGTATGATACCTCGCACTTTCTCGTACAAAAACCCGGACTGCATGCTCAAGCTATATAATGCATTTGTTAGACCGCATCTCGAGTATGCCGTTCAATTTTGGTCTCCATATCTTAGACAAGACGTTAATAAATAAGAAAAGGTTCAGCGTATGGCTACCAAACTCATCCTTTCGCTGCGGAATAAGAAAAAACGAAGACAGGCTACGTGAACTCAATCTTTATTCGCTAGAGAAACGTCGAGTCAGAGGGGACATGATCGAAGTGTGAAAGATTATGAAGGGTAAGGAAAACGTCGACCGAGCGAGTCTTTTCACTTTAGACACAAACGGAGTGACTAGGAACAATGGATACAGAATCGTTGGAAAACATTTCTCCCTCGACATCACGCGCAATTTCTTCACGTATAGAGTAGTTGAAAAAGGAAAAATCTTCCAGCGGAGGTTGTAAACAGCAATACAATCGAAACGTTCAAGTCGTGGCTTGATAAGTTCTACTTAAATCGCCGATAAATAGCTAAGCCGTTCCTTTGCTTGATGTTTTAAAAACAGAAATGGCATACGAAGCTCTCCTAGACGTTCTTCCTCAGAACAAATCCTCTTACTATCAAAAGCCAACCTAATTTGGGCCAATAGGCCTGTTGTTGTCTTCCTACACTTGTAATATTTATATCTGTACCAATACCTATATTTGTACCAATACCAATATATGTAGACACCTCTATATCTGTACCAATACCTACATCAGTACCAACATCTACAACCGTTTCAGAACCTATATATGTACCAGGACCAGCTACCCTCGTTTCCAGACCACAGCCGTCTAGTGAGGGTAGCCTGGCGACCAGTGCAAATGTCATCCTTTTCTTTGGTCGCTTGGTTCAGTTCTGAAAGTCGATCGGCTTAATTAATTAATTAACTCTGCGACTGTTGATCATGGTGGTCAACAGTGGAGGATTTATTTTTAATAAATATCACTCAGGTCAGAGATGGTTGGGATTGTTGACAGCGGATGGTTTTTAAAAATTCTATTCAAACCAGATCGGCGTTGATCGCCATTAAAGGCCCCTCTAACGACGGCAATTTTACTCAATATCAGAACTTTGGTCGAGGTTCTTGTCCATTATCGATTAGGGGTCCTCTAAAAGTTTCCGCGTACCCCCATCAATATAATTACTACGCTAATGAATGCATTATGTGCCACGGGGCTATAAACCCCTTAACTGCAACTTATAGTCGCAATAAACCTCTTCCTCGCATTAGCGAAGGCACAAGCCACTGCATGATCAGTGCTGGACAAGTTGGTGTATTGGAATGTTGTTCATACCTACTTTACCCGACCTCCATGAGATTAGTTTAGATACAATTATTCGACAATGTAGCTAAATTCAGAAACTTGGCCAGCGCTATAAATGAAGTAACGCTCTTGACGTTATCACTACAGAAAAGGGCCAATAAATGTTCTGTTAACGACCTGCAATAACTGTTAATCTCTTATATATTCTGTCTCGGAGAAGTTCAGGTGCCGTATTTGCAATATATCGACGTACCCACGTTTATGTACTACCCTCAATTACCCCCTCGTTTATGTACTACCCTCAATTACAACTTGATAGATTCCGTCGTATGTTACATAAAACAGGCAGATAGATCCGGAAGGAGGCTTTCAATTGGGAATTTATTGAGTCATTAAAACTTTGATGGGAAATATTTACCGCAGAAAATTTGCTGGTGATACTGGTAACGAAAAATATTGCCACTGAATTTACAAACAATTATGTCCGTTTTCAAATATTTTGATGATAGTATGAACAAAAATATTTACACAGTGTTCCAATATCAGCATTCGCCAGTACATTTAGCATAATTTAAAAATGCATTTCTGCATATACCGCACTAATCAAAACTATTAGTAATTATTTTTTTCAGGAATCAACATAAATTGATGGTGGCGATGCTAATGGCAGTTGCTTGTTACTGTTGAAAATTTTCTCAAAAATAGACGAGCTATGTTTCTGCGTATTGTAATTGAAACACGCAGCACCGGTCTCCTCTGATGCGAGTTTCTTTCAACCATCTGCAAGGACTAGCATCTTCGACCCCGTTCCAATGAGTCCAACTTCGTTGGGTCAAGATGTAACCTTGGTGACGTCACTGTAGCGGGCCTGGGTGTAACCTCGTTGACATCACTTTAGCGTGCCCGGTTGTAACCTCGGTGACGCCACTGTAGCAGGCCTGGGTGTAACCTCGGTGACGTCACTGAAGCGGGCCTGGGTGTAACCTCGGTGACGCCACTGTAGCGGGCCTGGGTATAACCTCGGTGACGCCCCTGTAGCGGGCCTGGGTGTAACCTCGGTGACGCCACTGTAGCGGGCCTGGGTGTAACCTCGGTGACGCCACTGTAGCGGACCTGGATGTAACCTCGGTGACGCCACTGTAGCGGGCCTGGGTGTAACCTCGGTGACGCCACTGTAGCGGG
>SDVV010026173.1:0-12302 GCA_016164225.1 Gammarus roeselii | reverse complement strand
TGTATTGTGTTTGTGTGTAAATACACGCTGGCGGCATCGGCTGCGTACACGTATACACACATGATGCCGACATAAAGGTCGAGACCGACAACCTATATTAAAATGATACAGATGATGACCATTTCGTCATATGGCGAGCTAAAACATGACCAACATCCTATGTTTACAGCTAAGCCTAGTAATAATTTCCAACTCTATGGCTTACCACTGACTAATCCGTCCAGAAAAAAATAACGCTATGGGAGTTATCGAGCAACACTCACTGAAATATTATGCGAGAAATACCCTAACATGACTTGAAACGGGTCCACATTACTAGCCTCTTTGTCAAATGAAGTGGACTAATTCAAATGACAAAAAAATCTCTAACCTATAATAAATTGCTACAGATGACGACTTTTTTCTTATGGCAAGTTAAAACAAGAGGAGCATTCAATATCAACAGCGAACCTCACCCCAAAATGTCGATTATTACAGTCATCGTATGACTAAAATCAACTTTAAAAAATGGCAGTACATGGCAGGCAACAAACAACGATCATTCAAAATATGCAGCTGAAAACAACAACTTAACCAGACATGAAACCGATATACAATACCAACCGTGTAACAATTTAATAAAGTGATTCTTCTAATGAATAAATGAAATGTCGAGTGAAATGTAACATTTGCTGAGTATTTTTCTTATGACGAGCTAAAAACAAGAACAACATTCTATATTAACACTGAACTCCTGTAATAAACTCTAACTATATGCAATAAAAATGACTACTCTAACTTAATGAAATATTTACAATAAAAACATACACCAACCCAATAAATATAACCATCACAATACCTTTGCCAACCGTTCATCTAATACCCTACACGGATAAAACATATGCATACGCTTACTTTAATACACATATGAAAAATGCATGTTCATACAATAATAATAAATAGCGAATGATTTGTTTTCTAATGTAAACTGAAAAAAAATAACCAAAATCAGATATCGACACCAATACTGGACAAAAAATTCTAAAACTATAACAAAGTGAAGCGAAATATGGGTATTGGAAATTTGATTCCTATAGTGAAACATTACAGAACATACACCCTAATAAAATGAATTCGTAAAAAATAATAACAAATCAAAAAAATCTTCACCAGGGAGAAACCTGCCTCACCAAATAAGATATACGCAAACACTTTTCCAAACCCATACAAATAAATCCTCACAAAATTAAACGAAAATAATCTTACAAAGCGTGAAACAGGTATACATAACTGTCACAACAAATAAAGTGATGTAATCATACAATAAACCCATAAACCCAAAACAGAACATGTTACATACGTGCGACCACTCCTTCACCTCCCTCAACCCTCTCTACCACTGTAGGCGTTGACTGGTGGGAGGTAACAGGTTAGAATTTGTATATTGAGTCAAAGACCTCATCATGATTACTGCTTGCTTCGTTCGTGTGGCAGAGTGATGAATGGGCCTCCATTTTGTATACATTACCTTTTCTGTCTATGTTGTCTTATATTGAAATATAGATCGTTACATTAGCTTAAGGGGATTTACAATCCAGATTTTGTTGACTGCGGTCTATACATCATAAACCTGTAGTTAAATGCTAGAGTGGAAGCTGTGAATGCTCGAATAAGTCACGTATTCTGAATATGATCGAAATCTTACAACAACACTTGAACCAAGCAATTATTCCTAACTGTAAAATCAGCCAACGGTTAACGTACATGCATAGAAGTAAGGTATGTGGGAATAAGCATATATCCAATGAAATATAACCTAACATGACGTAAAACTGATTTACAATATCAATCTAGTAACAAATAGGGCGGAGTAGTTCAATTGATATATCACAAGCCTATAGCAAATTGCTACAGTTGAGGACCATTTTTTCCTATGGCAAGCTTGAATAAGCTACCAAGTTGTGTGACTGATATACATCATTAAAACCTGGAATGGACTGTTTTTACACTAACAGTTTTTATAAATCTGTTGGACTAGTTTTCCAAGTACCCATGAAACATGAGTAGATCCAAATCTAGTCGTGAAACATACCAACAATTTCTAACACTGTAACAAATTCAGCAAATTCATACATATTAAACTAATAGTCCTATGATAAGCGTTCAAAATACTACAACAACAATACAATAACTAAGTCATTCGTTGCTCCGGTCTAAGTAACATTAATTAGGTATGATATACGGTGTATCCTACCACACTCAGACGACCTATTCTATCCCAATAAGCAAGATGTATGGATTATCAACGACGTGATGCCGATATATATTACCAGCCTCGTAACAAACAAACGGAAATAATCCACCACTAATTCAGATACAGAACAGACACTAGGCTGAAATCCCCTATCAAGGGGGTGGCTGACGGCAGGGTGCAACTCACTCTCTCATACACTCATACTCGCACACCTTAGCTCTTTTGCGCAAAAGAGTCAAACCGGGGACCTCCGCAACACATCCTCCGAATCATGAGTGCGGTTTGAGGTCAGTGTCGGCAGCAGGGCCCGACAGCGTGACTGGCTTACCCCTGCCGCGTCATGATGACCGGGCAGGTCATCATGACGCCCACGACCATTCCGTCTATCAAAGATATGCTTAGGGCGGGAAAGTACATCAGGGTAGCGTCAAAACTAATCCGTTCACTATCACTCTCCACTCACGCCTATCCAGTGCACGCTCTCTCGCTACCTCCACACTCACGTCTTCTCTACCTAACGCCTGCTTCACACCATCCATCCAGCCAAACTTCGGTCTTCCTTTACGACTACGTCCACTCGCATCTGACTTCAACACCTTATCCACCAATCTCTCTTCATCCATCCTCACCAGGTGCCCGAACCATCTCAGAACACGCGAATCAACTCTGTCCTCTAACTTCTTCACCATCCCCGTTTTGATGCGAACCACGTCGTTAGTGAGCCTGTTTCTCAGCGACACTCCAGCCATGCTCTTCTAAACATTTCATCTCGAAAACATTCAACCTTCTTCTCTCCTCTGCTCTCACCCTCGAAGTCTCAGCTCCGTACAGCACAGTTGGCACAACGACACCCTCATACAGCCATCTCTTTGCTTTCATCCCTAACGTCCTGCAGCTCATTACGCTCTGCATTGCACCCAACACTTTACACCCCTCCTTCACTCCCGACTTCACCTCAGTTTCCACTAATTCAGTCTTTTCCACATGGGAGCCCAGATACTTAAAACACTGAACTTCTTCTAACAACTCTCCATTTAGGAGGACACTAATTCTGCTGGTATCGACAATCCTCGAGCATCTCATTACTTAACTGTTTGTCACGTTCACTCGAAGCTCCCTCCTGTAACACACTTTACCAAACTTAGACACTAGCCTACAAGGTAATTCTATAATGACCATTCAGATAATATAGTGAAACCATAATTCAGCAGTGACAGGCAAGATGCATGAGAATACGTTGCACATCCATGCAAATCTAACCCAATATCTAGCAAAGATTATCTAAGTATGCATGAGACCAATATACATGACTAACCCCTCAAATAAATGAAGCGATGAACCCTACTAAATGGTCTACTTACAATAAATTTAGTATGCAATTTTTTATATTACCCTGTTCATACATCCCGTATTAAAAACATATATTGTCTTGCAGAAAAGAAATTTACCATAGGGATTAAGAACCGCATGGAACATGCATTTTCCTGGTTATGTTCGTATGTATCTGTGACAATACACTATATGAAAATTTTAAATCACAAATTCCTTGTGAATTGCTACAGATGATGACTAATTTTTTTCCATGGGATGCTAAAACAAAAGCAACATCATTATCCAAACAGAATCCCTAGCAATTTTTTTATTGGGAGCTATAACAAGAGCAACATCCAATATCAACCCCGAACCCTAGCGAAAAATTCGAACATTGAAGATGAAGACCTTACAGACAACATACAAAGTTCAATGAATCCTACTAAATAGTTTACTTACAAAAAAATTCCAATGATCTACATACCATGCCCTAAACATTCGTTAAAAAACATGATGAACGAGATAACCTACCACACACGTACAAGTCCTATCAAAAATATAAAGTTAATATGCTACTAAGACGTGCGACCGATATACATAATTGAAACCTACAATACACGAATGGAGTTTCCTAGACTAATAATCAATAGCATATAAGAATCCGATGGGATAGTTCTCCAAGTCAGCATATAAATAGTTCTAACACTACAACAAACTCATCGATTTCATACTATTAAACCTATAATCTAATCAAAATATCCTAAAACAAACAGTATTTCTCTACCCTGGATTTTGAGCAATATTAAAACTATGATAAACGGGGTATCCTACCATATCTTGACATATCCTAACCCAATATTCATCGTGTTGTGGTCTGTCAGGGCGTGATATTATCAACCACGCACGCCACCACGCAACAAATAAACTGAAATGAACCTGCATTATTACCCAATATAAAATGATCATTTATCTCCAATGGTTATCTCAAACAGAACCAAAATCATTTATCAACACATGAACCATGACAATAATTTTCAAAAGTACAAGGAATAAATTGAATTTTGTGCGTAGTAAAAAATTATTTCTACTTTAACCGTTCAATCTTATAACATATTCTTTAACACATTGGGTTACTAAATACCGAGTGGTTCCTGTAAAAGTTTATAATCTTAACCACATTTAATTCCTATCAAACCCTAAAAAACTACAATAAATCCTTAGAATACCATGATAAAGTTTTTGTAAAACCACTTCTACTTCGTAAGTAACTCTACCGAACAACCAGAAATCAAACAACTTGTCCAGCTAAGCAGCAAGCAATAGTCCTCATCAATAAAAAAAATTGCATCGCCCAATTTATCAAGCATTTTCTGGACACAGTCAATACCCAACACCAATACAATCAAAATTGCAAGATAAGAACAGATGGCACCCACGCCGCCTGTTTTAATTCCTAGGCATCAGTTACAATACACTAAATGTACATTTTCATCCTCGCTTCAGGAATTTAGCATATAATCATGAGTATATACGTACTACATGACTCCAAATTAGGGACAGATTCCATAATCATACACTTACCTAATATCCTGTAAAAAATTGACCTAACATAATGTGAAACTGATTAACATTACCAAACGTTTATCATATCAAATCCTCTATAGCTATAGTATTCACGTCAATAGACGTAACCGAACGTAAAAATACACCAAAATAGGTCAACAACTAACCAAATAATACCTGAAATAATGCAATAAATCAAAGATGCTTACGTAATATAACCTTTTAAAATTCAAAACCAACACAAAATTGAACATGTACCCAGCGTCTGTGTAGAAATTAGCTTATCTATTTATCTACACCCCACATGCGGGGTGAAATTTCGTCATAATATATCAACATTTATCTCGAGAAACGAAGAAAATAACAGCGCAAAATAACGAAGATGTGGCAAGTCGAACTATTCTACCATAGTATTTCTGTAAATATTAATGCATACAAACAATGCCCTAACAAAACACAAAACAATCCAAAATCCGGTCACCGGTAACCACTAACCAGGCGATAGCCACCTGCTACCGAGCGACTCAATTATACCCTATTTAAAACTAGATAACAATATAAACGGATAATATACGCAAAACATAAAGTAATTAAACCAAATACAAATATTTAATCTAACATACAGAACACAAAATGATTCCAAATCTAATCGCCAGCAGTATCGCCGGCTATAAGTCGACAACCCACCAACTGTCTAACTTTTGTATCGTACTAATCCGATAAATATTATATATACAAAATATACACTTACAGAACACAATACTCCGCAAATCAAACCCCTAGGCACCTACCAACCAGCCGCCGAGTGACCTAGTTACACCCTATCTATAATTATATAACAGTATAAACATATAATATACTCACAAATTATATAGTCACTAAGCCAGATACAAAAATTTCATATAAACATACAAAACACGGAGAAATAGCAAATCCAACCACGGAAATATTGTTAACAAGATAAAAAACAGATAAGAGCAGCCTTATCTGACAAAACTTTTCAGAAGCGCAATGAATTTTGGTCTAGGGAATCCCTCATACCACACCTATCCAGAGCAAATGAATTATCAGCCTATTCCTACCAATAACAAAGAAATATATGATGAACAAACAGAAAGTGACAAAGCACATCCAAGACGAGAATCAAGGGGAAAAATCGTATGTATAAATACTATAAACAATAAATAACAATATAAATATAAATATATAGGACACAAAACATTCCCAAATCAAGCCGACAGCTGGCCGAAAGCCTGGGTCGCGCTGTCCGCCGCCCGCCCGCCGTCCGAAATTGACTCTATCAAGCTCTATCTATAATCCTTCACTAAAATTGTTTTCGCCGTACTTCCTACTACTTATAAACTATTTACTTCCAAATTCTCAACTAACTTGGCAGGAGGATGAGGGGAGAGGGGTCACCTGAACACCAAGAACATAGAACAAAGCATAACGTTCTCAATTATAGATAGATATTTCAGCCTATTTCATGGAATGGAAAATGGAACAATTAGATAAAATCTAATACAGCACGATTTGACGTATATCTAGAGAGACCTAGGCTTTCAGGAGGATCGAAAATTATGAATATGGTGATTTTCGGACAATAAGCGTGATGAAATCCGGCAGTTGTTTTGCGTGTGCCATTGACCGGAAGAAGGTAGTATTTTCCTGGCCAAGGTAACACCGCTGCCAAGTTATTTGCTGTTGTTTGTTTGAATTCGTAGCTTGGCACCGGACAATCGTACAAGATAGTATACTCAACAAAAGTCGTAGAGCTTGGAATTACTTGAATTAATCTCACTGACATCGAGGAGCTTCCTCAATTGTGGTCATGATACTTAACTTCAGAAATATATGTATTAAGGCTAAGCCTGGCACCATTGAGAACCCAGGAAATGTTTTTTCAAAACTAAAAAATAATAGTTCTTCATCGAGAAACGTCAAATGGGTGGAAAATGACAGATTGTTATCAAATTCAGGCAGAGTTGATTTTGTAGCGTTCAACTGCACAAAATCCGACGTCAAATAGTTGTGACATCGTAAACGAAATTAGCAGAGAGCTAGAATAGTAAGTTGGGGGAACCCCAAACAATGTATATATGTACACATGTAGGACTTTGTATAATAGTGGTAGTACTATAGTTCAGTATTACCGGGCAAGGTATTCTAACATAACTACCTTGTGAGGAACATCACTCAATAAGGTTAACAATATGTGCATCAGCGAATTGAAACGAGTACATGACGCAATGATTGAGATTTGCACCACTGGCTGCAACATATTATTATAACTTTGCAATGTTCTCGTAACTAACAACTACACGCTCTGTATTAACCAAACTAGAAGCAATGCCAACTAATATGACAAACAAATCACTTATGCGCATATTCAATGTAGCGGTTGGTGCTCATTAAACAAGACGAACGTAAACAAATCGTAGCCTGCAACAGCTCGTGAAGAGCTCCTTATCTAACATCATGTGAAGAAATATGCATTGTGACACCATTACAATATGTTTTGGAACTCAAAAAACTGATGTCAACAGTCTATTTCCTCGAGACCCAACGGACCGGTAACAGAATCTTCTCTTGTACTCGTCGACAATCACGTAACATGAGCTATTAAACTGCTCGTTAACAAATTTCAGTAGACAAAATTCTCCTCTCGTATCGCTTCCTCTCCCACCGGCACCTTTGGAGTCCCATCCACAACCTACTTCGCTCGCCGTCTACCACACCCTGATGACGGTGTGACGCCAATTACCACACCCTAAGGACGGTGTGACGACAACCTACCACAACCTAAGGACGGTGGGACGCTAACCTACCACGCCGAGCCGTTCCTAGGATGAACCGTGCCGTTGCGGCGCTCATACCCTATCCAAAATATAGTATCATGTGTTTTTCATGTCAATAAAACAAGGCTAACTCGATTGCGTTTTCATATCATATTTTACCCCATCTCGTTCTTGCGTACCTTTGAAAAGAAGTAGTTCCACAGCCTTCGGATCATTAATTGCAAACTTAAAAACCAATCTAGTAAAACCGGTTGAATCAAAGACCCCATCATGGATAGGGGAGCTGAGCCCAAAGCATTGCTAAGATATTTTTACTAGTATTAGAACTTCGAACATTTGGATCCAATCAATACTTTATGGGACTGCTGCATAACTTTCCACCGTTGTCAATGTTGGAGCAGTTCCATATCATCCCAACTCAAGAAGCTGGTTAGGAGGCGGTACTCATAGGACCACCCACATCTGCCTTATTTAATACTGTGTCCATAGGACGATATTGTCCCGTATTTCAGGTTGAAGGCATATATTTAGTGTTGTCAACTACTAAGCAATATGTGTGATAAATTGGTATTAAACATTATGTAACCGTTACAACACATAACCACTCATAGGAGACCATAATCCATGCCCTCACCGATCGGTCTATGCGACCTTATTAACAATCTGTGTATTATAAAATGAAGATAATGATTCTATGCGCCCATTGATTAACAGGTGATCATCCGTATTTTGGATATTTGTGTATTCATGCATGCTTTGGGTAGAGAGGAACTAAAATGCAATTACAAAACGATCTTGAGCCGTCAGTCATTTGCACTTACAATAAGCCACCTTGCGAACATAACATCACTCTAGGTTCAGTCACATCAGTGGAATATCTATTATAAAACAACAGCGTTTTTCGGTCAATAGGTACTAGTCGGAAATATAAATAACTTTTTAATCATGTGTGAAACTATAGGTATTGATAACTTAACCATAGTTGGGATTCACAATCCACGACTTATCAACACCACAATAACAATAACGCAAAAGCTACAACAATAGACTTCAAACTGCCAGCGTGTCAACACTGTAGCAGACGCCTTCATCACGCACTGGTTGTTATGTACGAGGTACCAAAGGTCATAACCACCGACCGTGGGGCACAGTTCAAAAGTCACCTCTGTCGCCAATAGACCAAATTCTTGGAGTTACCAACTTTGCAACGCCCGCGTGCAAAACACGTTCAATGGCTTCGCGGAACGGTTTCACCACAGGCTTAAACCAAGCCTAAAAGCTCAACAAGATCTTCACCACTGGGTGGATCGTTACGTTTTCCGATTTTGGGCGTGAGGACGGCTCTCAAACCGGGCATCGGTTTCAGCTCAGCTGAATTGATATGTCACCAACTCATACCGGCGCTGAGATTTCACAGTCAAGAACACGCAGTCGGATACACCAGATCTCCTTCAATACACTGACCGCCCTGAAGAAACAATGCAACATGTTGCACTGGTGCAGTCACGAAACAACACACACACACACACACACACACACACACACACACACACACACACACAAACAAACACATACATGGATCACAAACTGCAGACCGTGACGCATGTTTTTGCGCGCACAGATATGGAGAAATCTCTCATTACAAACCAACTACCGAGGACCAAAAAGACAGCTCCACCATCGACCGCATGAACGATGCACACATCGACGAACAGTATCTTGTCACACAAACCACGCACACCCATCGTCTGTAACAGCAGTTAACTCACTCAAAGAGATCCCAAACTTGTGCATAGCAGAGCACCACAACGCGCAACACACAGCATTACAGACCAGTCACCAACCATGCACCGTACATATCAAAGTCATCAACTGAGAACCGAACATATCAAAGTCAGCAACTTTACTACAGAACACATCAAAACCACCAGCCAAGAGAAAAAGGCTAAGATTCAAGCCACCACGAAAGCCTATTTCTACAAAATCCCATGTCCAAGATAGAGGCCTCACGATCCAACCACTGGGGCTGGTGAATCGGCGTGCCCTCGGAGGAAAGTATGAGAACGTAGAGGGTATAGGCGATTTTCGTCTAGGCTGAAACTGTTTCAAACAGGACAGTCAGATGCAACAGCATGACATGTTTCTCTTCCCATTTTCACTCGCTCCAATCTCGTAATCCTTTTAACCTTCCTTTCCTGACTGTGTGCTTTGTTGACTCCCCCCCCTCACCGTCTTCATTCAAGAGATCACCTCGAAATGAGGACTTTCGTTTGTTTTGTTTCCCTAATCAAATCTAAAAATCTAATCTATATTGGTGAGCGCGACCGTCGAGATATGCTTTACACCAAATTTACAACAAATAATTGTAAAAAATATTATGAAAATAATAATCCTACAGGGAAAACAGTGTAATTTTATTTCTCACTCGAAATAAAAATACTTATTCAAAGTATCTTCCAATACTCAAACTTATATTACTACGCAATATATACAGGAATAATCGTAGGCATCGAAAGATAGGACTATAACCTATCTAATACCCAACGTAAGTAACCTAACAAGACGTTAAATCTACATGAATAACTAACCTCTTGCAGAAAATAAAGTGAGTTAGTCTTACACTAATACAATAAAGTTCGAACAACAAATAAACTGAATTAATCACATGAAAATCATATTCATTTAGTAAAAACCACAAAGAAGATTTAAACCCTACACAAATGTTTGAAAATGTAAAAAAGTACTGGCAACTTCTCTACCATCACCAATCGCTGTATTCTACTTACCAAGATAGGCTAGAATAACCTTCCTAACCCATACAAAAACTTACTCAACATCGAACGTAAATAACTCACAAGACCTGAATCACCTATAAATAACTAACTCTAATAACAAATAAACAAAACTAATTCAATAAAAATCGTAGTTATACAGTATAATCCTTACGAAGCAGATGAGTAGGTTCGGTCCTGTCTCAATTCTATAATACATCTTCAAACCAGGGTACAACTATACCATATAGTATGTTTTATTCACATTGCATTCTGGGTACAACTTTATCGAATATTTTGCTACACATAAGACGCACTTTGTTACGCATTTAATTACACATTATGTTACAAATAAACTGATTAGTTCTACGGAACAAATGATGTACGTTCATGTTTAAGCCAACGGCTAAGAACATCTCAGTGGCAAGTATTTTTGAATAAGTTGTCTGACGTACTCGTTCATGTGGTCCAGATGTATTTACGTTATAGTCTCTTCAAATGCGTTCCTCTCCTTCCTGCAGCACAGCACAAAAAATGTATCACATGTGACGGTTACAAAAGGGATAATACCGCAGTGTCAGGTACTAATTGCAGATGCAGTACTCAAACACAACAGCACATGGCAGCTCATTTAGCGTTAAGAGAAGAGTACGGACAATAGTTTAAGGTACTACTATTGCGAGCGTGGCCGTACAGAACGAGCATACGGCTTATTTACACAAAATTGCAGGTATAAATGAGTTTAATACTGCGTGGCTTTATGGCAAACCTGGCTGTGCGCGTGATGTTGGATGAATGGTCTGTTTGCTTTCTTAGAATGGACACCGTACATATTTACATTAAATACATTCCAGTCAGTATAACGAAATAAAAAGTGAATTCAGACACTGCGTACTATTTTGAACACTTAGTTTAGCGACAGCTGATCGATACCGTCGAGAGGCACCTAACCACCCTGTGACGCAATGCCAAACGTTTGAGGGTGGAGGTGGCTCTGGTTAGGAACCTCTCATGTTGTGACGGTCCGGTGTTTCCTCAGCTGTGTAAATTTTATCCACCTACAGAGGTATTTTTATTCTGCTAGCACCTGCTGACAAACGAGCGGTAGGGTGGTGCATTTTTTATTGAAAGACGATGCTTTGGAGGAATTTTTAACATCAGCCGGTAGATTGTTAAATATTTTTGGGCCTGAGACTGAAAATGCCTCTGCCCCAGTCTGTGTTCTTCTGAATACGGTGTCAATGTCACTTCCGCTTTGCGTTGATCGATTGTGAGCTGCTCTACGATTTTGAAAATGCAACTCCGTTCGAACAAGACTGCTTGTTCTGAATTTTGTAAACTCGTGTAGCTTAATTAAGGTCGAGTCGTTCATTTATGTTTAACCAGGAAAGTTTGTTTAGTAGGGGCGTCACATGATGATTTTTCTTAAAAATTTCCGTCCTGAGCGATATTAGCAGTGAAGTTCAGGCAGCGTTGGAGATCGTTGAGCAATGTTTTCTTACACTTCCCCCACATAGTCGGGCAGTAATTTAAATGGGAGAATATCAGAGCGCTGATTAAGAGAAGCCTTGATTAAGACTCGAGTTGATTTTTGATAAGATTGAAGAACATAAGTGTTCCATTAAA
>SDVV010026172.1:0-12302 GCA_016164225.1 Gammarus roeselii | reverse complement strand
CTTACACGAGCGAGCTCTTACACGAGCGAGCTCCTACACGAGCGAGCTCTTACACGAGCGAGCGCTTACACGAGCGAGCTCTTACACGAGCGAGGTCTTACACGAGCGAGCTCTTACACGAGCGAGCTCTTACACGAGCGAGCTCTTACACGAGCGAGCTCTTACACGAGCGAGCTCTTACACGTGCGAGCTCTTACACGAGCGAGCTCTAACACGAGTGAGCTCTTACACGAGCTTTGTCCATCACTGAAAGTAGCATCGTAGGAATCATAGCACGAAGCTCTTGTCTTATTTTCTCCTTGAACGTTCCAAAGTCTTCTGCCAATTTTAGTATGCTTGTTCCTCTGAATATCCCGAGAGAAACTAGTCTGAAGTAGTTAGGTCCATTAAGCTTGATGACCAGGCGAGTGCAGCTCGACGGAAAATAATGTTATTGCCAATAGTTCAGTCAGCGTGGCCGAGGTATCTCTGGCTGCGCCCCATCCTGCTAGAGCCACAGCTCGTGACGAATGCACAGATGACGAACAGTAGGTACTAGGAATGTATGAAGCATGTGTCGGCACCTTTCTCCATTGACTGTCTCTGAAAAGCCACACAGTTGCGTGCTGTGGCTGTATTTCCCTTCCGTGAAGAAATTCCGTATTGTTTATTCCTTAAAATCTGTATATTTGTTATCTAACAAAATAAATGAAGCGAAAATGAACTTTATCAGTCTTCATCAGCGAACAAATTTTTTCATCCTGTTGAAAAATTTCCATAAATGAGAAAGCAAATTGTAGCCTTTTCTCGTAAATTTGACCAATCTTTTGCACAAGCTGAATTTTGCATGAATAAATCTTGAAATCGTTTCTTAACATGCGTCAAAAAGTTGGTTTAGAAGTGTGGAGCTTGTCCGAACACCTTAGTACGGATTTATGTGCAGTACCAGCCAAGTCTTGCCGGACAGATTCGATGTCTTCAATGCTTCTACCAGTCCAAGATCGACCACGACTCAGTCTATCCTGAACGGTGCTAAGTTCCATGATGAGTTGAATATACTGCGCGGTGTGGGAACATTTCTGTCAAATTGGATCCTACTGGAAGCCCTTTGGGTTTCCACAGTGGGATTGTTGTTTTCAAAATAGAGTAGACCAGTTTGAGATCACTGCTTAATCGATGGCTTCTAATTTTTCCCAATAAGACATTTAAAAAAAAAAAAATACAGCGGTAAATTTGTCCCACAAAATACATTTCTTAAGATAAGCGAACAATCGATAGCAACGAAAATTGCATACAATTCCTTGTAAGCGTGTTATCGATTTTTTAAACTAAGAACTTATTTTTGAAAAGATCCTGTGCACTTGATCACTAAAAAAATGTATTTGAACATTACAAAATAATGTTATCGCTAAGAATAACATGGGTTAAATTAATGCTTTAATCAATTAAGAGAAGTAAACCATGAGTCATGGAAAATGATGTTTCCTTCATATTCATTCAAAGGTCAACCTGGGCTATCCGGTAGTGTTTCATCCATCCTAGTAATGAGCTGACAGCTAGTAGTTGGCTCGAACTCTAGCAGTTAGACGATATAGAAACTATCGGGTAGTGTTTCATCCATCCTAGTAATGAGCTGACAGCTAGTAGTTGGCTCGAACTCTAGCAGTTAGACGATATAGAAACTATCCGGTAGTGTTTCATCCATGCTAGTAATGAGCTGACAGCTAGTAGTTGGCTCGAACTCTAGCAGTTAGACGATATAGAAACTATCGGGTAGTGTTTCATCTATCCTAGTAATGAGCTGACAGCTAGTAGTTGGCTCGAACTCTAGCAGTTAGACGATATAGAAACTATCCGGTAGTGTTTTAATGAGCTGACAGAGTAGTTGGCTCACTCTAGATAGGAAGATATCGTGGTCATCATCCTAGTAATGAGCTGACAGTAGTAGTTGGCTCCATCCATCCTAGTAATGAGCTGACAGATAGTATCCGGTAGTGTTTCATCCATCCTAGTAATGAGCTGACAGTTAGTAGTTGGCTCGAACTCTAGCAGTTAGACGATATAGAAACTGCTGCTTGGTGAGCCGCAAGTCTCCGGATAGCTCAATGTCGACTCTCTATCCGACTGTTCATATGTTAGAACATTAGCCACATTAGGGGGTCATTATTTGGTCGGCTGTGAACGAGAGTCGCCTCTCTCCCTACGACAGACGTCGTCAGGTATTTGACCATTTTTAAATGCTCGTATTTTTTATCTATTCGTCGGATTTCACAAACATTTGTTAATTGAACTCTACGTGAAGGAAGCTACACATCTAGCGAAACTAAATATATCTCCGTAAATGACTTTAACAGGGATAGTTGGAAGAGAGATAGTTGGAAGAGGGGCAGTTGGCATAAATAAAATTTATCTCCATTGTTAGAGAAACAACTTACCGATACAAAAAAGGAGAATGCCGAATAAACCAATCGGAATAAAAGTATAAATGTACCTCCAACACCGCAACGAACCCGTTAATTGCACTTGGATGCAACACTGACTTAATTACTCCGTCGCTGAGAGCTCCAACTTGTGTAGGAAACAAAACAATATAAGATGCATTAGCAGAGTATCGTGTCCAAACTTCCTTATAAAAGTCAGACAAAGTGATGAGTAAATGTATCCAGACACTCATCTAGCTACTGTATTTATATACTGTATCTAGATGGAGCATCTAGACGTTGTACTTCGATATTGTATCTAGATCCTGTATCTGGATACTGTATCTAGATACTGTATCTGGATACTGTATCTAGATACTGTGTCTGGATACTGTATCTAATACTGTATCTAGATACTGTATCTAGATACTGTATCTAGATACTGTATCTAGATACTGTATCTAGATACTGTATCTAGATACTGCATCTATGTACTGCAGTTAGACAGTGAATCTATGTACTGTATCTAGATATTATACCTTGATAATGTATCTAGATATGGCCCATCATTGCCCATCACCAGTCCCCTCATTGGTCAGTGAGGCCTACAGCGTGTGACGAAGAGAGTCCACTCGTGACCTTATCCGCCTGTATCCAGGAAGGCACGATAAGAGCCTCTTAAGAAGGTCCTTTAACATCACGGCCCGTGTATCGGATCAATTGGAGATTAGATATAGTAACATGCAGCACGAATAAATGCGAAATAATAGTTTGATCATCATAAACTCGTGAATAAACAAAAAAGTTTGAGTATATAAGAAAAGTTATTCCGTCATTGTTGTAAACTCTCCAAATGCCTGCACATAGTAATAAACAACTCTCCATATCCCCGCACATAGTAATAAACAACGCTCCATATGCGTGCACATAGTAAAAAAGAACTCTCCATATGCGTGCACATAGTAATAAACAACTCTCCATATCCCTGCACATAGTAATAAACAACTCTCCATATCCCTGCACATAGTAATAAACAACTCTCCATATGCGTGCACATAGTAATAAACAACTCTCCATATCCCTGCACATAGTAATAAACAACTCTCCATATCCCCGCACATAGTAATAAACAACTCTTCGTATCCCTGCATATAGTAATAAACAACTCTCCGTGTGCGTGCACATAGTAAAAAAGAACTCTCAATATACTAGGCTCAAGATAGAGAAAATCAGAGTTGTTAACACCGAAGGCTTGCTTGCAATCGTCGTAAGATCACCAAGAAATATTAGGTTTCCATAACCAATTCTGAAGGTATAAGTCAATAAAATATTGCTAACACATTGAACTTGACTTATTATACGTCAGCTTACCCATTAAACAAAATTTATGATTGACCTTGATAACGAATGATGATCAAAAAATGGATTTCAGTGAGAATATAATTGTCAATCATAACCTTATTCTGTGTAAACGCTGATAAGACACCTCGTAAAATTGATCCATTATCCTGGTAAAATAAATGACACCTTTTAATTCCCCTTCGGCTCACAATCTTTAAGGGCGATTACTGACGTTCATCAAGCAAGGGAACATTCGTCGGCATGCCGCATGAAACCGCCTCAAGTTCGCCCTCTTCAACCCGTACGTCCGAAACGCCGACGACGAACGTTTTTCGGCAACTGGTCGCAACGCACGCTCGATCATCTCAAAATGAAAACCAGTAACGTATAATAAATATGCTCTTTTTGTTTACATCTAATGCACGTGAAATATGTTCTTTTTGTTTACATCAAATGCACGTGAATCATTGATCCAAAGTGTATTATGATTAAGTCATGATTTCAAACATTTCAGCACATTCAACACTCTCTTTAACTCGCTTCTTTCAGTTGTTATTTTGTCAACTAAAAAAGCTAAAACTTTAAGGCTCGTTAGTGTTTGGAGCGTGTCAAAATGTTAATATGTCACTGAAGAGATAACAGTTGACTTTCTCACCCATTTTCGCTAATATTACAGACTCAGTTTAATTTCACATGACATGTTCATTTATTAAAGAAGCCTCTCCACGCGTTAGCCCAACTCCGGCCCAGCTCTGGCGAACTCTGGCCCAACACTGTTCCTGCTACGGCTCACCACCGAGCCACTGCAATCAGCTCTCCAACTCCTACAGCCCCAGCACCTGACTATTCCCTCTGCAAATTAATCCCCCGGATCAGTGCGCCGTCAGCAGCTCTGCAATAACCGGGCCAAACTAATCTGAGACTTAGCGTGTTATCCCGTCAACCGGTGACGACTGGTGTTGATACTGCCTTGCGACGCCTTATTGAAAACACGGCTCACAATTATTACTGGTGTTGATAATAATGATAGAAGGACGGTGAAGAGATGGGTTCACTCACGAAATGATTACCGGAGATTATAATAATAAAAAAATACGCAAAGCACTGGATACACGAACAAAATTATTACTAGGAGTTATAATATTAACAGAAGGACAGCAAATCGACAAATGCACGCACAAAATGATTACTGGTGATAACAATAATAATGTTAGAACGACTGCAAACCAGAACAAAACGGTAACTGGGGATAGCAATAATGATGGAAAGACGGCAGAACGATATAAACACGCACAATTTTTTGCTGATACTAATATAAAAGAAGGACGGCAAAGTAATGGATACACGCACAAAAATATTTCTGGTGATCGTATGAATGATAGAAGACGGTAAAGAGATTGATACGTGCGCAATTTGATAACTGGTGATAATAATAATAATATAGGGACGGTAAAGCGATGGATACACGGACAAAATGATTACTGGTGCTAATTATAATGATAAAAGAACGACAAAGTGGTAAATAGGCGACATTTATTTCACTGTGGATGATAATATTGGTAGAAGGGCGGTAAAGCGATTGATACCCACAAGAGGTTTCCTTAGGTTGACAATAATGATGAGATAGCATGCGCCATGGTTATTCGTTCAAAATGATTACAGATGATGATAATGATATTAACATAATGGCATCGCAATAAGTGGACGATCAGATTTTTACTGGGCACATTAATGCAGATAGAAGAGCAGAAACGCTCCCTTGCCACGTCGTATAGAGTGAACATTCGAAATAATTCCAAATAATGATGACAATGATAGTAATGGAACAACTTGCAAGGGAAACTAAAGGTAGCGAAACTTGAGCTCTACATAAAACTTATTAGGAGAACTTACTTCAAAGTCAATTAACTGATTAATTGACGGTTATTAAATTGACCTTCAGACTGTTATACAGACTGAGAATCATGCCTTTTGTGCTCACTGCGATTGTTTTTTAACATGACCCAAGCAGCTTTGTGGAGCTGGTAACATATCCGGTGTTACTGTTGTCGCTTAATCTGTACAAAGAATGTGCTTCATTCTGATCAATGGACGTTAATCAACGGAGAGCCATGGGGGCTCGAATAAATGCGGTCACTGGATACACTCAGCGTTTTATAAACATCAGATCATCAAGGCAAAATTTGAGATGTGGACAGAGCAAAGTTAAAACCCTCGTCGCTCCTCTTCACAATCGTTCAAGATATCATAATGCCTCTCCGCGCTCCGCTAGGTATCACTACACCTCTCCCTTCGACTTAGCTGTCCGTCAATGTAACATAACGCCTCTTCTGTTAGAGCATTAACTACCTCACCTCCATTCTCCAGACCTTTCCGCTATTTTTGAAGATAAGATATCGCATACAACACACAGTTTGTTTCTGAAATTCCTATATGTGGCACGTCACCCACCTTCATCACCTTGATCTCTCAACAATTCAGCTAGATAGTACATTTGGCCTCCATCGAATGATCTCTCCGTGATTCTGCAAGAAAACACATATCACCTCAATCCTAAGATCTCTCCGCAATTCCACAAGAAAACACATATCACCTCAATCCTAAGATCTCTCCGCAATTCCACAAGAAAACACATATCACCTCAATCCTAAGATCTCTCCGCAATTCCACAAGAAAACACATAGCGCCGCCGTCCATGAGTTTTCTCCGCGATCCCTCAATATATCCCATCGCTTACATCCCCTAGATCACTCCGCGGTCCCTTAAGAAACACATCAATTACATCCCCTAGATCTACCCATAATCTCCAAATAAAGACATGTTGTTCATCTTCCTCCCATATTAATAGAACTTCCCATGTTATCGCAATTTAAACAGATATCGTTTCCCCACCTAAGCAGTCTCCCTAAACTCTCCGAAAGTAGTAGTCAATTCCCAAACGTTTTAATTGACCAATCAACATCACCAAATTTTTCCAATATTTTTTCCGAAACCTCTCGAAAGGATCCAATAATCTTTGTTAAGTGGCAATGTTAGCGATCTCTCAAGATTTCCTATACATCTTCCTACCTTGGAGCTTATTGTTATTTTTCCTTAAACGGTCATTGCGATTCATCTATAATACGCACCTATTACTTTCCAAACTTTCGAGAAGCCGTTATCATCCTTCCTAACACATAGGAGCCTCCACGACCTTCAAAAACCACGCATCCTAACTTCCCTAGAAGGCTCCGTGTTCATTTAGGATGCACCTGCATGTTTTCCCTACTTATACGGTTTTGCGGCCTTTCAAGGATGGCCGATTATATTTATTTCACTAGGGGCTTCTCCACTACTCCTCTAGAGAAATCATCTCCCAATTCGGTTCTTCGTTTTTTCAAGAAGCCTTCTTCGACGGTTCCGAGTTTTTTCAAGAAGTACCTACTGTCTTGTTCCTCTGTGGGTCTTTCCACGACCATACTAGAATCCATGCATCATCTTCTTCCCCTAGAGTTTCGCGTTATTTCAAGAAACACCTGCCGTCTTCCTCCTCCCGAGTCCTAACAGCGACTCTTCTAGAAGCCCCTATCATCACCTCCCTCCTCATGTCGCTCACCAACCCCCGCGGCAAACAGCAGTGCTCGTGCTCACTGGTGCGGCAAAACAATTCTCTGGAGAAGTGGGAATTGCGGACCGTCGCTGCCTGGGAGCCAGTACTCTGAGACCAGGCCGAGCGTAAACAGTGAAAGAAGGCTCTGCAAAGAAGGCTCTGTGCCATGGACACATGGAGAAGAAAGATAGAGAATAGGATAACCTAAACATATCAAAGAAAAACGGCGAATAGGCACGAAGAGTAATGGAGAATGATATCAGGGTCTATAGAATAGAAGTAGAGAGGAAATATTGAAACAAAAACGTCAATGAGACGAGAGACAGAGGGTTCAAAGAATGCAGGGCGAACTACCTAAAACCAAATGGATAGATAGTCATTATTGATTTATATGGACTTATGGTTAAACTCGACGTTAATAGATGAAATCTAACAGTATTCAGTGTGTTATTCGAGTTTTTGCTGTTAATGCATTGCATAGACCCGGACATGTACGAGAATCTCAATCTGTGAAGTTTTGTTGTATAAATTATATTTTGGTTTCCCTAATTTTTATTGATAAGGCATCTAATTACCATGTCGTAATTTTGATGATAGAGGAGGAAGGCATGGATGGGTTTAATGCTGAGTATGTTCGGTTATACTAGGTAAATATATATACTGTTCCAATACAAGGAAAAAAATCGAAGAAACGCAATACGAGCAATGAAGAAAGGTATTTATTAAATCAGAAGCGTAACTAATGTATAAGTTTGAACAGATATCGACGAATAGTCCAGTAGTGCTCATAGACAGATATTATTTAATGATATGTATTGTGATTGATCATCATTCTACCACACTCTACTCCATCAGTAACTTCAAAAACACAACCCTACATGATGCAAACAATTTGACACAAAACGTACTTGGTCAATACATTATAATGCAATTCAAATTCAATTACATAATATTCAGCGTACTGAGTCGATTGCAGTGGACCTTTATTTCAAATCCCACGCATGGTCAAATTAACTATACTATATTTCAAATATTTAAAGCTACATCGATATCCGAAGTCATTTTGGTGATTTTGTATGAGCCCAGGTATCCTTGTCCACTTCGATTTCAGAACAGCCACTCAGCGCAGCGACACCTGTTGTTTATAATCCTCAACTTCTAAGCGCTTGTTTCATTTCATTATTATCTCCTTGGTTGGCGAATAACAAAGTTCGCCAATTTATCCCTCATTATTGAACACTTTGGCTTCTATTGGGCCGCCGCAAAACTTCTAATGGAGCCCAAAGTCGAGGGAACTTTGCTCTGAACTTGCAAATGCACGTTACATTTGCATTTGAAGACCTTAGCATTGAACATCTAAGATGAGCATTAGAAAAATTACTGAAGCTCTCTTTGCGGGCATGAAAATAAGGAATTTTATTTGTATGCATCGATATTTTCATCGGGAAAATTGTTTCATTTTTTCTTGTTTGTACTTCACTTATACAAATGACTGAATTGAGGGGTCTTAATGTGCCAACCTCATAATGATAGTAAATGAAAATATTTGTATCGGAGCCTAGATCTCCTAGGAACATCAGAGGGCTGTTTTACTTTGCTACACTTTTTTAGAGTAACAGCGAACACCCAAGCCCTGCCTATATATCCAGTACACCCACTACCCATTTTGCGGCCTCAAATCCCAACCTTAAAATTATCCAAGCGCATCCAGAAAGAATTGTTGTTGGTAATACGTATAAAACACTCTAAATATAGCCATACATGAAGTTAAGTCGCCTCTCTACTTCGTGATGCCAATAATCTAAAGCACTGATGTTCAGGCGTGATCGGAGTGAAGTACACAAAGGTCGGACCAGTTTATAGTACGCCACGAACTATGTGTGGGTGACTGCAGCCCACGAGCGAGTAGCCAAACATACGTATAATCAGCGCAACCTAATTGGCAAGTTCAAAGGATGTGCAGCAGCCGAGGTGCGTAATTGTGTCGTCGGTCTCGTCAAGGCAACATTGACAGGCTGATGTGTTCATGCAACTTTGCGTCACAGCCCTTCGATTATAGTAGCGAGTTCATGAACGGTTAGCACGGGTTAGAACACTGGACAACCTAACAATAACATTGCCGCAACGGACAAAGAAGATAACATGCAAGGTATCAGTGATGCTCATCACCTTTCCATTATGACAAAAGGAAAAAAAACTGGCATAAGACCCTAATAGGTGGCTGAGTATGAATGTTGCCAAACCTCTCGTGTGTCTATGTGAAATATCTAAATGCAATAGCAGAAACTGTTGACTCGTGCAATATCATGCATTTATTTATTGGTGATAATGGAAAGCCGAATATACCTACCGCGGATCCTGTCTCAAAAAACAAGTCACATCCCCAGAAAACAATTCCGGGTTTGCTACCTATGCATCACCCAGCAGGCACTTTACATCTTCAAGCTCATTTTTCGCAAGCCAACCTCAACATTTCATCATCAAATACATCAGGGTTTATTTCTTATTTAAATCTTCTCCAAACAAAGGCGTCAGAAAGCTAATCCCGCAAGCTATCTTTGAACAAATTAATATAAATGAACAAATCTGCATATGATGATCGCCTCTATGCTAACACCAGAAAATCCTTTCTTCACTATGCTTACTATTTTCATTCAAACACGCCAGAGAGCCGATTCTTTGTATCCAACCACCTTGAAACAAGCGCACATACACACCATTCCGACTATCTTAACCACTTAGAAACAAATACGTCGGAACAATGGTACTAAGCCGCACAACCATCTCCAAACAGACTCGCATGAACGAAAAACAGTTTATATTATGTCAACCATCTACATACCATCATGTCTGCTTCCAATACCTAACATGATAGCCTGATAAATATGGTCCGTATATTCTTGATTGCAACTTTCCTAACCATCGTCGGGCTAACACCGTATCACATGCCCTACCACACCAACCTCCCAGGATCCACATCATAACGATCTAAATTCCTAACAAGCACCCATCGTCAGGCTAAAGCAATATTGCAAATTTCTTACCATGCCAGCCCTCTCCTTATTCAGATATCAGAACACAATTCCTAATGAGATAATCATCTCTAAAAGCCATTGTTCATTCTCAATTAATAACTTTCCAAGCACCAGAACAATTTCCGTACCGTGCCAGTTTTCTCTCAGAATCCAAACGCTCCCTTTGACGCACTTAAAGATATCTCTCGAGCAACGCCTGTCAAAGTGCTTCCATTAGAAGCCTGGCCCAGGCTGAGCGGCTGTTTTGAGCGAATATAAACCATCTGACACTCCAATAAATCTTATATTATGTAGTACCGAGCCGCCAGAAAAATGTCCGAAGCTTCCTGGCAAATAAGGCGACAGGATGGCATGGAACGAAGACAGAGACGGGGTGGTGACGGGCGCGCTTGGCGGACAAAACTCGCAACGTCTACGCAGCTTGCACGACAAGGTTGTGTTTCGCATAAAAGCAGGCTTTAGTGTCGATAACATTGACGATTGACGACATGCTACATCGGGAGTGCTTATTGCTCTGTTGGAATAGACAGCAGCGCGCACGTTGCCTGACCCTTACTGCACCGGGAGAGCTTATTGCTCTGATGGAGTGGACAACACGGCGCGCGTTGCCTGACCCTTAATGCACCGGGAGAGCTTATTGCTCTGATGGAGTGGACAACACGGCGCACGTCGCCTGACCGATGCTGCACCGGGAGAGCTTATTGCTCTGATGGAGTGGACAACACGGCGCGCGTTGCCTGACCCATGCTGCACCGGAAGAGCTTATTGCTCTGATGGAGTGGACAACACGGCGCGCGTTGCCTGACCTATGCTGCACCGGGAGAGCTTATTGCTCTGTTGGAATGGACAACACGGCGCACGTTGCCTGACCCATGCTGCACCGGAAGAGCTTATTGCTCTGATGGAGTGGACAACACGGCGCACGTTGCCTGACCCATGCTGCACCGGAAGAGCTTATAGCTCTGTTGGAGTGGACAACACGGCGCACGTTGCCTTACCCATGCTGCACCGGGAGAGCTTATTGCTCTGTTGGAGTGGACAACACGGCGCGCGTTGCCTGACCCATGCTGCACCGGAAGAGCTTATTGCTCTGATGGAGTGGACAACACGGCGCGCGTTGCCTGACCTATGCTGCACCGGGAGAGCTTATTGCTCTGTTGGAATGGACAACACGGCGCACGTTGCCTGACCCATGCTGCACCGGAAGAGCTTATTGCTCTGATGGAGTGGACAACACGGCGCACGTTGCCTGACCCATGCTGCGCCGGGAGAGCTTATTGCTCTGTTGGAATGAACTTTTCCCCTGCCAGAGTTATTATGTATATAAATAAATTGAAACTCCCAAAATCTCCAAGTCCAGACCAAGTTCATCCCAAATTCCGTAGGAGACTAACAATGAAATTGTCGAATACAATTGGCCCCTGCCCCTCTAAATGGAATGAGGCCAATGTTACCCCCAATTTTTAAAAAAAGGGACAAAAAGTGTCCCGGAAATAGCCGTCTTCTTAGTCTTACCTCAGTCTTTGGTAAATTGATGGAAAGTTTGATGACGGATAAAACTAGAGAATGCTTAGAATCATACAAATTGATTGGCGACTCTCAGCATGGATTTAGACACAACCATTCTTGTCTTGCAAACCTGCAACTTCTTTTCAACAATATGATCGAAATCCACGACACAAAATCTCCAATCAATATCATTTACCTTGACTTTCAAAAAGCCTTTGATAAAGTCCCCCACAAGAGCCTAGTTGGTAAATTGCACAACATTGGCATTTGAGGCGAGCTTAACAACTGGATAAAATGCTGGCTTACGGACAGACGGCAGCGAGTCGTGTTTTCTTTAAAAAATATATTTTGACCTTCCATGAGACGGTTGTATATGCCCACCACGAGCACCAGCAGCAAACAAAAACTGAGTTTGATACGGCTGAACTA